>JZSA01002856.1:0-18450 GCA_000956155.1 Cotesia vestalis | reverse complement strand
AAAAATTGTAGCTTAGGAAATTTCCTATTGATAATGTTTTTATACTATAGGGTTATTTTCAATATTTTAAAAATTATAGGAATCAAAAATTGTAGCTTAGGAAATTTCCTATCTAAAACACTCCTACTTTTTAGGTCTATCTTCAATATTTTAGGAGATATAGCCACCTATATAATGTTGACTTAATAAAAAATGAAAAATCATAATTTAAGAACTATAAAATTAGCTATAACTCCTAAAATATTGATTTTAGGAAAAATTTATAAGAATAGAAAATTGTAGCTTAGGAAATTTCCTATAAAAAACGTCTTAGTACTTCAACTCTATCTTCAATATTTTAGGAGATATAGGAATTTAACTAGTGTTGACTCAATAAAATCTAAAAAAATCATAATTTAGGAATAATTTTTTTACTAAAAAAAATTTTTCTTAGGGACAAATGTTTCACTGCTCTCAAGACCTCTAATTGACTTCGCAACTACGAAGAGTTAGTCACGAAACAAGTCAGGGAGATCGAGCGGTACGTCAAAGAACTCAGCGGAAGCCGCATGAAGTTTTAATCTTGATTTTTATTAATTTCAATAAAAATTAAGTTACAAATAAATTTTATATTTTTTCTATTATTAATCATCCACGTCCGTCAATTTAATGCCCATTAAGCTTTTGAACCAGTGGCTTGAAAATATTTATTTCGACATTTTTTTCCTGGCCGTAAAATTTTAAACAATCGTTAAAACTTTCCGTTGAAAAACAATCGTTCCTGAAATAAATTTTATTAGATTTTTTTTATTTTTAAATAAAATATTTTATGACTCACTTGCAGCTCCTAAAACTTTTATCACGAGGCCCTGAAAAAAAACAAAAATCGCAGAGTTCTCTTAAAATATTCCCCGCATCTTCGTCGAATGTTCCCTTGCAATTAATCATTCTAAAGAACAAGTAGTCAAATTGATATTTTCTCTTGCCGCTTTCATCTTTTGCTCTTGCAAGCAAATCCTTTAGAACACTCGAGTTGGAAATTATTTCTGAGGCTGATGCTAGATTAATAGGAGCTTCTGGAGTCTGAGAAGGACTTGAAAAATTTTAAACAAAATTTTTGTCATTAAAAAAATTAAAAAAAGTTGGTTTAATTAATTCGCGGATAAGGACCTTTTTTGTAGGAAATAAAATTTCCTACAAGAAAAAAATTTTTTATTTTCAAAAAAATGAAATTTTTTAATTCGCGGTTTTTTTAATAAATTTAAACTTTACCTTAAACAGTACTCCTGTGACCTTTTGACAAAGTAAAAAAAAATAAATAAAATTACTGTCTTCATAGTAAAGTTACTTTTTACCCGCTTTAATGAAACTACAAAAGAAAAAGTAAAACGCAGAACAATCACGGCTAAATATACCAATTTTTATCAGTCCTAATGTGTCATATAATTTAGAAAATATAGAAAAAAAATTGATAAAAAAATCATATCAGAGGAAGTTGCTAAAAATAAAAATGATCTATGACTTAATTATTTATTTCATTCATTTTATTTATTTTATTTAATATACATATATATATATTTTTGTTCTTAACTACAATTACAGTATACTATTACATACAATGTTAAAAGTATAATAAATAAAATAAAAATGTTTATGTTAATTTAATTATTTATAATTGTTGATTAGAAGTACAAACAAATAGTCGGGAGTGTAAAATAAATGAAAAAGTAAAAAAAAAGATTAAATAGGTACAAACTTCATTAGAAGCCAAGATTGCACGCGAAGATCGTTGTATTACGACCTTTAAAGCCTGTCGTAATTGACTATTATTGTTATCAATTATTATTATGTATATACCACGTGTTATTTTTCTATCTAATTTATTAGATTTATTTTTTAAAGAAGGTTAAATAACTTTTTTTTTGGTACTGATTTTTTAAATTGCTGTAGCTCCTAAAATATTGATTTTAGGAGAATTTTATAAGAAAGAAAAATTGTAGCTTAGGAAATTTCCTATGAAAAATGTCTTAGTACTTCAATTCTATCTTTAATATTTTAGGAGATATAGGAACTTAAGTAGTGTTGACGTAATAGGAAATGAAAAAAATTTTAATTTAGGTGTAAAAGTGGCGATAACTCCTAAAATATTGATTTTAGGAAAAAATCATAAGAATAAAAAATTGTAGCTTAGGAAATTTCCTATGAAAAATGTTTTAGTACTTCAACTCTATCTTCAATATTTTAGGAGATATAGCCTAGAGAAATTTCCTAGTAGAAATTTCTCTGAAATTTTCATATTTCTTAAAATAAAAATTATTTAACCTTCTTTAAAAAATTCAGAGTGCAACGCTTAGAACTTAAACATGGTCCCTGCCATTTTCCTAAAATTTCCGCTGCATTCCACCATTTTATACATTTCTACCAAATAAAACTTACATAGAATTAATTACTAAATAATCTAGCCAAGCATTTTTTTTTTCAATTATTAAATAATTGATTGCAAGCATTACATAATTTAAATATTTATTATTATTATTATTATCATCATTAAAATTATCATTATTATTATCTCATAATTTCTAATTGATAGTATTCTTGCAAGCTCGACAGGAAATATAAATATATATAGATATCATACATTTTTATATATATATTTTTTTACAGTATAATTCGCCATTTTACCCCTCAAAGATAAATCCCACAGAAAAGCCAGTGGGTGCATGTTGTAGAGCATAAAATTTCCTATAAAACCCACCTATTGACTTCCCTGTAGCTTTTAGGCCGCCATTTTGTGTATCGCGGCCGCCATCTTGTCGAAAACTTTAAATCGATTTTCCGAGCTAAATATCGATCCTACGATAAAAGTAACCGAATACTTTCTTATAGGAAATTTGATTCCCTACAAAATTGTATAAGTCGTTTTTTTTTGTAGAAGCGATTGCAGCGCCAGAATTTCAAAAAAACTCCGTAAAAGTGACATTTTTTACAGTTATTGTAGTTTTAATTGTCTTTTGACTTTGTAGAAGGAGTCGTGAGGATCATCTACGGTAAATATATGCCTCATACATTTAATAATATATATATCATATATTTATACATAATTATTATCATTTATTTGATCCTCACAAATATCGAACTACGATTTTTTTTTTTAATTTAAAAAATTTATGATTGTTTTAAATATATATTGAATGCCAAATTCAAGCTCGTTATTAATTATTATTGATTGTAATTATCGGGGGTTGGTTTTTGTAAAACTCACACCCTTATATACATATAAATATATATATATTGTGTATATATAACAAGTACCCCTTCCCGGTGATTGATTTTTTTCTGATGAGGAAAAGAAACTTAAGTTTTTGTTTAACTCGAAACAAACGATGTTAGGATTTTTTTTTGTTTTTTAGGGTGGGGGAAAACTTGTACAACTAGACAATACACGACAATAAGGGATGAGACAATGCTGAGAACGAGGACTGTGCTTACGTGCTGAGAGTATTAAGATGCTAGTTTTTCTTTTCTTGGAGTTTGGGGGCCTGTAACTTTTTAAGGGGTGGTTTTACGGGAAAATTGTAAGAGACTAAAATTGTAGCTTAAGAAATTTCCTATTAAAAACGTCTTAGTACTTCAACTCTATCTTCAATATTTTAGGAGATATAGTATCCCGATGTTACACTCATCAAGACTTTTAATTTAAGTACCCACATCAATTTTTTTTTTTTTTTTTTTTTTTTTTTTTTTTTTTTTTTTTTTTTTTTTTTCAGAATCTTGTATTTGGATTATTGCTAGCAAACAATCAACTAGTAACCCTAGTAAGAATGAAAAAATTCTTCATCCACCCAGCGGACCTGCATTTGATTCAGAACCTGGTGGCCAGCTCAGAAGCCTTCAAAACCGCGGAAGGCTGGACTCCTATCTGCCTCCCGAAGTTCAACGCCAACGGATTCATGCACGGCCACGTGTCTTACCTAGCAGAAGACTGCCAAGCTTGCTTGCTGCTGCTGACCGCGGACCGAGATGTCTTCGCGACTCTCTCGGAGGCCAAGCAGAAGATCGTCGAGAAGCTGAGGCGCACCAATTGTCTGGAGGCAATAAACGAGTCTATGAACCGCGTCTCAGTGACCACTGCCGAAATCGGGCTCCCGGAGATGCGACACGTCCTCTACAAGTGCAGGAGCACCGCTCAGTTCTGGAGCCCCGGGTTCCAGTCGCCTTATTGCACCGACCAGGAAGTCGAGAGGCTTCTAGGACTCTACCAGTGTCTCCATCATCGTCTTCACTCGCCCACCCGTCCGCTTAAGCTCATTTTCCAGCAGCTCGAGAAGGAGACCATGCTCGCCTGGGTCACCTCGGGATTTGAATTGTATGTTACTTTTGAACCTCTTGTCACCAAACCAGATGCTATTAACGCTGTCAGCAAGCTCCTCAAGTGGATAAAAAAGGAAGAAGACAGACTTTTTATCTTGAATTCACCTACTTTTTAATTTCTATTTAATTAATTCAGTTTTTTTTTTTATTAGAATTCTTAATTATAAGTCTGTAGAGCTTTTATAAATTTTTGTAGAAAGAAAATTTTTAACTGTGTAATTGCTGAGATATTTTTTTAGCAAAAAATTTAGTTTTAATCTTTAATACGCTGATAAAAAGATTTATTAAATTTAAAAAAATTTTTTTAACATTAAATAAATGTTTAATCACTTATTAACTGTTAATAAATATTAATTAAATCCTTTGATGCTAAAAAATAATTTATTAAAAGTTAATAAAGCTTAATAAATAAAAACAAATCCTTCTATCAGTGTATTAATAATTAAAACACTTAAAAAAAATTAATAAAAATATTTTACTTGAGCCAAAAAAATTAACAAGAAATATTTAACCAATCTTAACAAAAAAAAAAAAAAAATTTTTTTTTAATTTCTTAATAATTTATAATAAAAAAATATACCTTAAAATAAAAAAAAATTTTAATTTAGCAAATGAAATTAAACATTCCACTAAAATTTAAAAAAGCTCTGCAAGAAAAAAAAATTAATTAATGTAAATCACTTAAATATTAAGAATATATTCTACTATGTACATTTTTTTATTATAAAGGATAAATGTAAATAAAAAAAACCACAAACTTAAATTAATATCGAGAGCGATCTCTCCTCCTGTCGCGTTCACGGTCCCTGTCTTTCCTATCTCGATCACTTCTCCTCCTGTGATCCTTATCGCGATCCCTGCGATCACGATCCCTTTCTCGTTCTCTCTCCCGCTTCCTGTCGCGACTGCGGGACCTGTCTCTCTCTCGATCGCTCTTTTTATCAGACCGAGAGTGTCTTTTTTCCCTTTCCTTGTACCGCTCCCGGTCCTTGTCATAGTCAGCCTTCTTCCTTTCGTCCTTAACCGGCGGCATTTCTTCATCGTCCGAGGACTCGATGCCCTCGTCGATGTCGTCCTCCAGAGCCGAGACCTTCGCCTCGAGCTCATTGCTCTCCTCCAGGACATGCCGCTTCTGGATTCTCGGGAGAATAATGTCACAGCTGCGCTCCTCTCTGAGCAGCATGTCGATGAATTCGTCCATGTGGATCACTTCGAAGACTCCCTGCTTGTTCTGGATCCTCAGCTTTCTGCTGTCGTTGAACAGCGGCTCCAGGTACTTGTAGCAGTCCAAGGAAGACCCTGTCAGTCGCATGTACAGCGCTCCCAGCGCTCGGACGTATTTAAACTCCTCGTTTTTTATAAACTCCACTATTATGTCCTTCTCCGGCTGGATTTGGAGCATCTTTAAAATTAGACACAAAAATGGCGTCGGTTTTATGTTGCCGCCGAATACTCCGCCGAGGTATCGCAGCTCCATCGCTTTGTCAACCAGCAGCTCCGCGGTTAGAGCGAAACATTCTTCTTTCCAGTATTTTGAGTCGTAAATACGCGAACGGATTATTTTTTCGATCAAGTATTGAGGGTTTGTCCCTCGAATTGATTTTGCATCCTTCACTGTCCGGTTCGCCATTGCTGGAAAATGTATAAAAATTTATTTAGCAGATAATTTTTAATTTAAAAAATTTTTTTAATAAATAAATTATGACAAAAAATTGAAATTACAATTTTTTTTTAAAAAATTTGCTGGCTAAAAAAATTTTTCAAGTGCTGAAGTTATGGATAACTTAAATGTAATGGTTAATGATAACTTCTTCATATAAATTTAATTATTAATACTAATAATTATCAATAAAAAAATTTTTTTTTTTAATTTTATAGTAATTAAATTATTAAAAAAAAATTTTTTTTAAAAGTTTCACGTGTGAAAATTAATAAAAATTACGAGTGAAAATTTTTAGAAGCATTTTTTTTTGATAATTAATTTGTTAAAAAAATTTTTTAAATTGACAGCTGACTTTAGTATTTTTTTTTTTTTTTTTTTTTTTTTTTTTTTTTCCCCAAAAAATAAATTATGGCAAAAAAAAAAATTGACATTTAAAAATTTTTAAAAATTAAAAATTCAATTTTTTAAAAATAATTTTTTTAACAAATAAAATTTAAAAATTCTCTAGTGACTGCTTACTTTAATGTCGTAAGTGTCAAACAAACAACTAGTCTTTTACCTTAAATAGAAAAAAAATAAAAAAAGTCGGCTAACTTTAGTGTCATCGAGTTATAACCTTACTTTTTTTATAAAAATTAAGTTAGCCGACATTTAAAAATTGTTATAATTTTTTTTATTGCAAAAATTATTTTAAAATAAATTTTGTTTGTAATAAAAACTTGATAAATTATAAATGCACTTTTAAAAAAATATTTTTTTGGTTTTATTTAATAAATGAAAACAAAAAAATCCAAAACGTCGGCTAACGTTAACATTAGTTTTTTACTTTCATTTAAAATAATGTTATTTTATGAAAATTATTGGATTTAATTTATTAAATTAAGTAATTAGATTTTTTTACTTACATGATTGATTTTTATGACTTAATTAATTTTTTTCTCCGTTTGTTTGTAATTTAGACGCTTAGACGATTTGTTATACTTTGCACAGTTGATGAATTTATGTTGTGTAGTGATGACTGAGAATTGCTGAGTAGTTGTAGTCTTAATAAAGATGGCGCTGCTGGTTAGTTCACTTGAAATTAAAAGAATTAAAACTTTTTGAGTTATTGTTGTGTTGAAAATTTAATAATACATGCCATACAAGAATTAAATAATAATTGAATGTGTAAAATTTTTGAAATCAGATTTTAAAAGCAATTTTTTTAAGTATAAAAACAAAATAATTTAATGATTAATTTTTATTCCAAAAATTTTGGAATTAAAAATATAATCTATTTTTATAAATCCAAATTATAAAAAAAAAAATGACATAAACAATTTTATTGATGGAAGATATTGAAGCTGATGAGGAAGGTAATTAATCTAGAAGATAGGGTTGAAGTACCAAGACATTTTTTGTAGGAAATTTCCTAAGCTACAAATTTAGTTTCTTATAAATTTTTCCTAAAATCAATATTTTAAGAGTTATCACCATTTTTATGACCATTGGACAGTGAAATTACATCTTGTGTTATGTTATCGCCATTTAAGTGGCGATAACTCCTAAAATATTGAAGATAGGGTTGAAGTACAAAGACATTTTTTGTAGGAAATTTCCTGAACTACAAATTTAGTCTCTTATAAATTTTTCCTAAAATCAATATTTTAGGAGTTATCACCATTTTTATGACCACTGGACAGTGACATTACATCTTGTGTTATGTTATCACTATTTAAGTGGTGATAACTCCTAAAATATTAAAGATAGGGTTGAAGTACCAAGACATTTTTTGTAGGAAATTTCCTAAGCTACAAATTTAGTTTCTTATAAATTTTTCCTAAAATCAATATTTTAAGAGTTATCACCATTTTTATGACCATTGGACAGTGAAATTACATCTTGTGTTATGTTATCGCCATTTAAGTGGCGATAACTCCTAAAATATTGAAGATAGGGTTGAAGTACAAAGACATTTTTTGTAGGAAATTTCCTGAACTACAAATTTAGTCTCTTATAAATTTTTCCTAAAATCAATATTTTAAGAGTTATCACCATTTTTATGACCATTGGACAGTGAAATTACATCTTGTGTTATGTTATCGCCATTTAAGTGGCGATAACTCCTAAAATATTGAAGATAGGGTTGAAGTACTAATTTTCTAATTTCTATTTTATTTTCCTAAAATTCAATTTTAAATTTAAAAAAAATTAACCTTCTGACTTTTAACTGACTCGTTAAAAATTTCAATCGATATTTATTGGTGCATAGAGTGGTTTTTATACACTATTTACGTTCAATTTAATCCGGATAGTGGACAAGTGGGCCGGATAATTCTGTTATCAAATAATCTGCGGTCATTTTATAAATTTTTTCGCGGAAAATCGCTCTAAAACGGTGACAATTTACAGTACAGAGGCCGAGGAGTGGGGGAAGCGCGAGTCCCGGCGCCGGAAATGATAGCTTGTGATCCAGTGATGCGATTAGACGGTCTTTATAACCCTCGATATAAACTGGATACTTTAGCAGGCCATCATCATTATTTACACACTTGGATCTGTATATTAATGTCATTATGTTATCAACGCTCCTATTATTTATTGTGTCATTTTATCAGCGGGGTACAAAGGATTTATTTAGTTTTTAGATAGTACTTATTATGCAGAGACTGCTTTTCATTGTTATTTTATTTTATACCTTTTTTTTTAGATATTAAATAACAATTTTAGGGGTCATGATCGATTTTGCTGAGTTATCACTATTTAAGTTACGATAACTCCTAAAATATTGAAGATAGGGTTGAAGTACAAAGACATTTTTTGTAGGAAATTTCCTGAACTACAAATTTAGTCTCTTATAAATTTTTCCTAAAATCAATATTTTAAGAGTTATCACCATTTTTATGACCATTGGACAGTGAAATTACATCTTGTGTTATGTTATCGCCATTTAAGTGGCGATAACTCCTAAAATATTGAAGATAGGGTTGAAGTACAAAGACATTTTTTGTAGGAAATTTCCTGAACTACAAATTTAGTCTCTTATAAATTTTTCCTAAAATCAATATTTTAAGAGTTATCACCATTTTTATGACCATTGGACAGTGAAATTACATCTTGTGTTATGTTATCGCCATTTAAGTGGCGATAACTCCTAAAATATTGAAGATAGGGTT
This sequence comes from Cotesia vestalis, assembly GCA_000956155.1. Classification (NCBI taxonomy): domain Eukaryota; kingdom Metazoa; phylum Arthropoda; class Insecta; order Hymenoptera; family Braconidae; genus Cotesia; species Cotesia vestalis. The sequence goes on along the minus strand of JZSA01002856.1, from coordinate 9,282 downwards.
GAAGTACAAAGACATTTTTTGTAGGAAATTTCCTGAACTACAAATTTAGTCTCTTATAAATTTTTCCTAAAATCAATATTTTAGGAGTTATCACCATTTTTATGACCACTGGACAGTGACATTACATCTTGTGTTATGTTATCACTATTTAAGTGGTGATAACTCCTAAAATATTAAAGATAGGGTTGAAGTACCAAGACATTTTTTGTAGGAAATTTCCTAAGCTACAAATTTAGTTTCTTATAAATTTTTCCTAAAATCAATATTTTAGGAGTTATCACCATTTTTATGACCACTGGACAGTGACATTACATCTTGTGTTATGTTATCGCCATTTAAGTGGCGATAACTCCTAAAATATTAAAGATAGGGTTGAAGTACCAAGACATTTTTTGTAGGAAATTTCCTAAGCTACAATTTTAGTCTCTTATGATTTTTTCCTAAAATCAATATTTCCGCCTAAAATTCAAAATGAAATTTTAAGGTCATAATTTTGGTAATTTCCAAAAAATTTCTAACTTTACAAAAATTCAATTTACAGCTAAAATATCAAAAATCCGAAAAAATACTAAGAAATCTTTTTTGTAGAGAATAAAATTTTCTACAACTTTTATACAAACTATTTTTAAATAAAACCAATAGTTAAAAAGTTATTTAAAAAAAACTTATCGCCAGCGCCATCTCTCGAAAGTTAATCCCGAGAGTTTTAGTGATTAAAAGTCTGTCAAAGAGTTTCTTACAGTAGAAGTCGAATTACAAGGATGACAAGAGTCAGATGAGCTCCGAGAGTTTAAAGAGGATGAGAGGTTGAAAGCTGAATGGTAAGTAAATTGTAGGGGCAACAATAGACTGCAATTTCCGGCGGTATTCCACCCACTGCTCTCCTTTTACCTAGTTTAATTCATTTCTGCGGTTTTCCTTACAAAAAAACTCGATTATATTCTTGTGAGTTCACATTTGGGGTAAGTTGGTCAGCTCATGACAAAGAGGAGCCTGAGACGAGAAGAATGAGTACCCACAAGTCTGGGTTCTGTCATATGAGCACACACGAGCACACATGACGCACACGTGTGAGTTTGCCACAATCGGGGCTTGTGGGTACTCATTTTACGCGGAATTTTCTCAGGATTAAGAATCCGCAAGCCACTAAGCCGTAACTTCAACCAGAGCCGAGAAAATCCGAGTTTTAACGAGCGTTGAGTAAATAAAAAATGGCCGTTATAATGAATAGGGATTGATTTTTAACGAATAACTGGGTCTATTTATCTCGATTAAATAATTCCGAGATAATGGATCCTAAAAATAACTAATAAAACAACGAGAACAAGACTCACCCGGCGGCAATATCGCGAGCGAGACGCCAGATGTAAAGAGAAAATCAATATCTCTGATAATGCATTATCCACAAAAAAGCAAGGACAAAAGGACACGTCTATTTTTAATAAAATGACTGCTTGGATTTAATTTTTCAAAAAAAACCGATAATTTCTTTTTGGGGTTTTTTTTTTCTTTTAATTAAAATACAGTGACGTTGATCGGATGGTAAAAACTCGGTTACGGTTTATTTAAAAAAGTCAATTTATTTTAATCTTTAGTTACTTTTTTTTTCGGCCCCGACAGACGTAGATAAGGTCGCGGGAATAATTGATGCTGAATGTTAAAGTTCGTTGTTAATTTGTCATAAATTTGACGCTTTTAGATGGCTATTTTTTGCTGGATTTTAGATTTAACGGCGTGATAGAAATAATTTTTTTGACGTAAATGTAACAGTTATATTTTTAGTTACTGTGAGCAACTGGTTGATTCTTTTTCAAAATTTTTACTTGGAATATTTATTATAGACCATCCCGAATAACCTTTCAGACTCAAATAAAAGGTATAACCTCTAGAATATTGATACTGCACCCCTAAAACAGTAAAAAAATTCCCAAGGGGTAAAACGGGCCATGAAATTAAAAAAAAAAAACAGTAGTGGGCATTTACCTCTGGTGAAAATGAATAAATGAATCGATCGTGTGATTGAAAGGCCACGGGGTTACGGAGTGAAAAGTCAGTGAGTATTGCAACCTACACTTTTCCACCCTCACCCCTAGCCGGGAGCGTCTTACAGCAAGACCATAGCCTCAGAAGTATGAGTTGGCGAGTTGTTTTCCAGTTGTATGTACACGGTTAACTAGGTCGTATATATAATTTCACGTGTCTACACACAGGGGGATATATAACTTGTATAGACATGTTGTATATACCGGAAGTCTTTTTCTATATCTTTTTAACTATTCAGTTATAACTTGAGAGGTTAAATGTCATGACTGCTGAATATTTGCTTTTTTTTTCCAAAGAAAAATAAATATCGCTTTGTTTAGGGTGTTTATGGGCGACCCACTTTACCCCTATTGACAGTTTTTCTGATTTCTAGACCTACAGTGTCCCTTTTTATTAGCCTCTATTCATTAAAGTTGGAATTTTTCAAATCGGAACAGTCTTTCACCCCGAAACGGCAAAAATGTAACTGTTACATTTATGTCAAAATGAAATTTTTTTTTCAAAAAATTTTTTTGACGCCGAAAGGTTGTTCAGAATGATCCAAAATGAAGATTAGAATTAAAATATTTTTAAAATATTCATCCAATTTCTTCCAGTAGCAAAAAATCAACTGTTACATTTATGTCTGTAATTTTATCGACTTGTAATACTGAAAGCGTATATTGTAAGTCATAACTCTCTTGGTAGGGGATGAAAGTAAACATATATGAATCGAAAGGTCGACAATTGAAACCCACAACAGTATAAATTAAAAGCAGTGGTTAAAGTGAAGCCTAAATTAAACTTTAGTGTTGGCTCCCGTCCAGATTCAACAGATGCGAACAATCAGCTCCACCCAGCTAGCAGCTCCAGTTCCCGACTAGGGACATATTGGACACTACAATGTCTACACCGAGAAACTGGTCAGCCAATTGTGTTAATGTTACAGGTGTCCGAGGCTCCTCCAAGATCTAAATTACTCAATCGGGTAATAAACGCGCTGAGAAAATAAGATAATCTAAATAGTGATCGCAATGATAATAACAGTAAATCTAAATTGGATCGGAGAGCCCCCGCTGGAGGTTTATCGATCTAGACACATTAATCTCGAGAAATATATAAATGATGAAATAGACCAGACGCTATTGGCTAAATTGCCGGATTCCGATTCGAGAAAGTTAAACGAGGCGCGGTCGATAAATTTGCTTCAAGTCTTACGTGCTTTATACTCTTATTCCAAAGCCACCGGATTTATTTTCCCCATTCATACGCCCCGATTTACTCACTCAACTACAAGGATTACAACTAACCTGACATCAATGTAATAGTCACGTTTTTGCTATTCTCAGCATCTGGTTGGCTGGATTTTAACATTTTACACTTTAGATAGTCATTATGGACTGTCTTTAACAACCTTTCAGCGTCAAAAAAATTTTTTTTCAAAAATATTGAAATTTGACATAAATGTAACAGTTGATTTTTTGCTACTGGAAGCAACTGGATGACAATTTTTAAAACATTTTACTCCGAATCTTCATTTTTTAGCATTCTAAACAACCTTTCAGCGTCAAAAAAATTTTTTTCAAAAATATTGAAATTTGACATAAATGTAACAGTTGATTTTTTGCTACTGGAAGCAACTGGATCAAAATTTTAACGATATTTTAATTCTAATCTTCATTTTTGACTGACATAAATGTAACTAATTTTCTTTTAGTAATTTAAAAATTTACGGTTTAAATATCAAGTTTAGAGAATCTTACCTTCATTCTGATTATTCCCAATCAAGATCTCAGTCTCCTTAAAGTCAGCCTCCTTCAACAGCTCCAACGGATGTTTAGGCAGAAAAATGCCATCAATAGTCGGAGCGGAGGGGAACCCAAGAATCCCCCAGTAGCTGTTCCACTGCTGAACACTGATAGTCTTGGCATCAACGGACCTGAGACAAGCCATGACCCTGGCAGGATTATCAACTAGCATAGTAGAATTGCATCCGCAGTCATCAACAAGCACCCTTGCGACGTCTGTTGCCTTTTCAGCGGTCATGAAGCTCCAGGGTGCATTGAGAGTCCCACTCTGGAGGACGCCCCTCCTTACCAGGCCCCTAGTGACGGGACTGATGAGGTGGAGGGAGACGGACCCGCCCCCGGCGCTCTCGCCGAAGATAGTGATAGCCTCGGGGTCGCCTCCGAAGGCCTTGGCGTTGGCCTTGAGCCACTTGAGGGCCAGGGCCTGGTCCCAGAGGCCCATATTTCCCGGGGCCTCTTCGCTGGAGCCGAAGTACTTGTTCAGGTAGAGGAACCCGAAGGCCCCCACCCGGTATTGGATCGAGGCGATGATCGCGTTGCTGGTGACCGCCATCAGGTCCGCGTCGTACACGTCCAAGGTCGCGGTTCCAGTCATGTACCCTCCTCCGTAGATCCAGACGAGCAACGGCATCCCCCGGTGGTCCTCCGGGGTCTCCTTGTGCCTTAATCTGTACTTCTGCGGCACCCAGATGTTCAGGTACAAGCAATCTTCCGACACGTTCGTGTTTGGGTTCCACATCTCCTCCCCCTCGAACCCTGGAAAGTACTCGTACCGCTCCTGGAAGCAGCTGTTGCTCAAGCTGGTTGTGTTCAGCACGCCGTGCCACGGGTCCATCGGCAGTGGCTTTCGGAACCGCAAGGGCCCAATTGGCGGCTTTGCGAATGGAACCCCCAGGAACACGTGGACTTCATGGTCCAGCACTGTCTTGGAGGTTCCGCGGATCAAACCGCTGGTCGTTTCGATTACTAACGGGTCCGACTTGGCGAGGGTTGTGAAGCTTATCACGCAAAGTAAGAGGATGATAGTACGGCCGGATGACATCGTGAAGCGCTGGTGGTGATACTATAGATGGTCAGTTGACTGTCATTGCACTTGACACTTTTGGAACACTAGAGCACTGTAGATTGGTTTTTAGATTAGAAATTTGAGTGGTACTATGGTAGTTTGGGAGGTGAGGTGATAGTTAGGGTAGTTTGGGAGGTGAAGTGATAGTTAGGGTAGTTTGGGAGGTGAAGTGATTGTTATAGCAGTTTGGGAGGCGTAGATAGGGGTTTAAATGGTACTGAAGTAGTTTAGGAGGGATAGTTAGTGATAAAGATGATACTATTGTAGTTTGGGAGGGATAGTTTGGAGGTAGGAAGGTACTATGGTAATTTAGGAGTGATAGTTAGTGCCTGTATGTTACTATAGTAGTTTAGGAGTGATAGTTAGTAGTTTAAAAGCTATTAGGAGTGATAGTTAGTGACTACGACGTCACTCTGTTAGTTTAGGAGTGATAGTTGGTAGTTTAAAAGGTAATAGGGGTGATAGTTAGTGACTATGACGTCATAGTATTAATTTAGGAGTGATAGTTAGTAACTGTAATGTCACTCAATTAATTACGGAGTGATAGTTAGTGATTATAACGCCATTTGATTAATTTAGGAGTGATAGTTAGTGACTACAACGTTACCAAATTAATTTAGAAGTGATGGGTGATAGTTTAAAAGCTTATAGGAGTGATAGTTAGTGACTACGACGTCACTCTGTTAGTTTAGGAGTGATAGTTGGTAGTTTAAAAGGTAATAGGGGTGATAGTTAGTGACTATGACGTCATAGTATTAATTTAGGAGTGATAGTTAGTAACTGTGACGTCATTAAATCAATTTAGGACCGATAGTTAGTGATTGTAACGTCACTAAATCAATTCAGGAGTGATAGTTAGTCACTGTAACGTTATTAAATTAATTTAGGAGTGAAAGTTAGTTACTATAACATCACTAAATTAATTGAGGAGTAGTAAGTGATAGTTTAATAACTAATAGGAGTGATAGTTAGTAACTATAACGTCATTAAGTCATTTTAGGAAGGATAGTTAGTGCCTGTAACGTCACTATATTGATTTAGGGGTGATAGTGAGTGATTAAAATGTCACTAAATCACTTAAGAAGTAATAGTTAGTCACTATAATGAATGGAAGGGATATTTAGTGACTATAACGTCACTAAATTAATTTAGGAGGTGTAGTTAGTAATTATAACGTTACTAAATCAATTTAGGAGGTATAGTTAGTAACTGTAACGTCACTAAATTAATTTAGGAGGAATAGTTAGTAACTATAACGTCACTAAATTAATTTAGGAGGAATAGTTAGTAACTATAACGTCACTAAATTAATTTAGGAGGAATAGTTAGTAACTATAACGTCACTAAATTAATTTAGGAGGAATAGTTAGTAACTATAACGTCACTAAATTAATTTAGGAGGAATAGTTAGTAACTATAACGTCACTAAATTAATTTAGGAGGAATAGTTAGTAACTATAACGTCACTACATCAATTTAGGAGGGATAGTTAGTGACTAAAAAATTACTATGCTAATTTAGGAGTGATAGTTACTAACTACACCGTCACTATGTCTCTTTAGGAGTGATAGATGATAATTTTAGTGCTACTATGTTAGTTTAGAAAAGGATTTTGAAATAGTAGTTGATAGTTACAAATTAATAGCTATCGATAGTAAATATACTAAAATAGTGACTTTTCCAATTAAATAAACACTATTAAATAGTAACACTATATATCACAATAACTATTAAAATTTTTTTAAATTCGATAGTTTTAATAGTATCACTATTTTAATAGTAATTACATACAATAATAGTGTATCACTAAAAAAATTTTTTTCACTATTTAAATAGTAGTACTATGCCATTGAATTTTTTTATTGTCACTAAAATAGTAATTACTATTAATAGTAGTACTATATCACTATAAAATTTAAAAATTATCAAGCCACTATTTCCATCATAGTAACACTCAAAAATAGTGAAAATTAATAGTAGTACTATGTCACTAAAAATAATTAATTTGCCAACCTATAAATTTTTTTTTTTTTTATTAATAGTATTAATAGTAGCACTATGCAATTTTTTTTTTTTATTTTTAGAAATAAATAATGTTTTTTATTTTATATCAGGCACGATTTTAACGAGAGGTCTTTATCGCGGACACGCGATACTGATACTACGACCGACATGCCGCGATGCACGGGGTCAACTGAACTACCGCCAGCCGCGAGCCGCCAGGCTACGAGGTAGAAGGTATAAGGTGGATCGTGGATCGTGGAACCGTTTGTGTACACGAGAGGGTGTGTTATATATATGTATATGTGTATATATATATATGTATATGTCTAATGTGGGTTAGAGTTAGATTTTATGTGGAAGAGGGAGCGAGGGTGGGAATAGAAGAAGCGTCGGCGCATGGGTACGTCTTTTCCCTTTTCCTTTCGATTCTATGTGAAATATACCAGGGGCAAGCTACTGGGTTACTTTGAGAACTAACTCGATGTTTATTGTTTATTATTAACTTTTAATTATTGAGAAAAAAAATTTTTAAATCGTCAGAAGGTTTTTCTTGGGTGAAAAAGAAGATTTTTAGATAAAAAAATTAGAAAATCGGGTGTAGTTACCGATCTGATACAGAAATCGGCACTTTTTTTTCGAGAAATCGGGTCTACAGACCACCCCGGAGCTGAGGATACCAGAAGATCGGCACTTTTTTGAAATATCGGTATGGGACTTGCGGGACTTGGCAAGGATAAATTATTTTTTGTTAAGCTTCTAAACTTTAACTGGGTTTTTCTCAGCTTTGTTATGATGAAAGTGGGGGTTTATATACGTCATTACACGCGGAATTCAATGAAGAATAAGGTAAGATGATTCTTTTTTCAATAAAAAATTTTTCTGACCCTCTAAACCGGGTTAAAACGGCCACAGGAGTTGTAAATAGTATCTGACATAAATGTAACTAATTTTCTTTTAGCTTTGTTCTGATGAAAGTGGGGGTTTATATACGTCATTTTACGCGAAATTCAATGGAGAATAAGGTAAAAGGATTCTTTTTTCAATAAAAAATTTTTCTGACCCCCTAAACCGGGTTAAAACGGCCACAGGAGTTGTAAACAGTATCTGACATAAATGTAACTAATTTTCTTTTAGTTATTTTCGATTTTCCGGGTTAAATATCGAGTTTAGAGGAAAAACCAATGAGACATTTTTTATAGAGCACTAAATTTCCTACAAAAAATCTCTACAAATTTTTCCTCTATCTCCCATACTTCCTCCAAAAATTCAATTTAAAAAATCTAAAAATCTCAAGGTCATATCTGACATAAATGTAACTAATTTTCTTTTAGCTTTGTTCTGATGAAAGTGGGGGTTTATATACGTCATTACACGCGGAATTCCATGGAGAATAAGGTAAGATGATTCTTTTTTCAATAAAAAATTTTTCTGACCCCCTAAACCGGGTTAAAATGGCCACAGGAGTTGTAAATAGTATCTGACATAAATGTAACTAATTTTCTTTTAGTTATTTTCGATTTTCCGGGTTAAATATCGAGTTTAGAGGAAAAACCAATGAGACATTTTTTATAGAGCACTAAATTTCCTACAAAGAACACCCATAATTTTTGTTCAATCTCCAATATTTCCGGTGAAATCAGTGTCTTTTAACAACAACTAAACTTCCATAAATTCAAACTCTCAAAAGTCCTAAATAATTTTCCACAATGACAATTTTCAATGAAACGCTCGTTGATTATAAATTATTATCCGTAGTTTGAATATGAGTACAAACTTTAAGTCTATCGATAGACGCTGGCCACTAATCATCAAAAAGTTTGCCCCGTCTCTCGCGATATAAAAAAGTTTTACGGTAAAAATAAATCGATGAGCCGGGTCATAAATCACCAGGTTGTAATTTTTTTTTTTTTTTTTTTTTTTTTAATAAAAAATAGTTAAAGTTTTAGAAAAATCCCTATAGAATTTCAAATTGTCGTTACAAGTTTCGTCCAGGTGTCAGCGACGTCCACGTCACAGACGGTTAATTTATAAAAAGAATCTGTAAAAAATTATAGAAGAAGAATTTATTGGGAATAGCGATCGTACCTTTAGAGCCTCCTTCCCTTCTTACCGCCACGGAATCGTATCAATTCAGACACAAGTGGTATTCAAATCCAGCTACACTGTTGCACCATTACTGAGCGGTGTATTGAAATGTTACGGTGCATTTCATGCATTTACTCTTCAAACTTTGCTTTAAATAATTCATTTATTAAAAAATAACACTTCACTTAAAGTGTTACATTTATGTTGAATTTAAAATTAAAATATCTTGGAAATTATTGAAGATACAGAAAAATTTTTCCTGTATGTTTTGTAGGAAATTTAGTGCTCTATAAAAAA
>JZSA01002853.1:0-17605 GCA_000956155.1 Cotesia vestalis | reverse complement strand
GTTTTTTTTTTTTTTTTTTTTTTTTCATACTTCTTACAAATATTTTTTAATTACTATATTAAAAGTTGGTAACAAATGTTATTTATATTGTGATAATAATAAATAAAATAAAAATGAAAGATTTTTTTTTCAAATCGTTTTCAAAAGCACATGAGCTTCTAAGATAAGTCTCACGCTGAATTTATCAGCCTCAAAAAAATGCTAGATCATACTTTTTTTTTACATTTTAACTTAAAGAATTAATAATAATAACCATTAACAAAAAAAATTACTTTACAATAAAAATAAAAATTACAAACTCAAACTTGCTAGTATAAATTTTGAGGCTGCATTAATTTATCCAAATTAAAATTAATAATATTGTTCGTTAATACAATTATTAAAAAAATAATAACGTCTTGATTTTTTTAACAATCTAGTTTTTGTATCAACTGGAGGCCGTATAAAATTAAATTAATACTCTTATTAACATCGCGATAATAATAATTATCCTCACTTTTGTGAATCGCAAACGAAAAAAAAATTATTTTTATCTCTTTCCCCTGACTAGATTTTTTTTTCGATTCAATCCCATTGGGGTTTGCCTTCTCGAGCTATGAGCGCTGTCGAGAAGTTTTCTGCTAATGCTAACCAGAACACACTTCTGAGTGTTCGTCCCAAGCGGAAACCTTAAAAAACATAACAATAACAATAATATTAAAAATAAATATATTTTATTTTCAATTGTATTGAATTTCCAATTAAAAATTTAAATTACCTGGCACTCTCGACTGCAATACCACTGGTTGCCACAGCCAGCACAAACAAACTGAGCAGCACGGTCGTGACATCCTTGACAACGGGGTGGAGCATCACGGTCCTCGCGATTATCACGAGCACTTGAACCTCGTCTGGTATCTCTCTCATCAATAAGAGAATTGTCCTCTTCAACGTCATCCTATAACAATAATAACGAATTTAAAATCATGTTTTCATAATAAAAGTACTCAAACTTTAATAACTAGCTAACTTACCACATGAACAACGTTATTTAAGTGTGTAGACGGTATCTGAGTGTTCACCACCGGAGTAATTGTAATTTCAGTTCGCGCCTGAAAAAAAAAAAAAAAAAAAAAAAAATCATTAATTAATTGAATAAAGGATAAAACAACATTGGAAAATTAATTACAGATGATTGAAATGGAATCTTAATATCATTACTGTGTTTTTACCTTGGAAGAAGAGAGGAGATCACTGATTGAGACTGGATTAGTTCCTTGATAAGCCTGAAGAAGATTTTGTCCGTGAGTTATCTGCTGGCTCATCACAGCAGTAGACGCCGCGGAATTTCTTTCTCTCTCAGGCGCGGTTAATAATCTAGCAAGAGTCGGCGAGAATGTAGTAGGTCGAGGCGTTTGATTTTTAGTCAATATTCCATGGAGAAGCGATCCCGTTTGCGGAGTAGAAGCCGCCGGATTTATGGTAACCGTAGTCGGGGCAACAGGATGGAGAGTTACATCCGGATAATTTTGTGGGGTTTTTACAGGTTCACCCTGCTGTTGGCTAAGTTTAGCAAATTGCACAAGAACGTCTTTGAAACTCATTGGATTTTTTTTTTTTTTAAATAATTTTTTTTTTTATAAAAAAAATATTTTTTTTATATCACTAAAGCCTACATTTAATTTTTAATTATTCTAATAATTTCTTTTTTTTATTTAGGATTGAACCACGAGCAAAATATGAAAAAAATGCGTCTATTGACATTTATGCAGCTGGCTGAAACAAACCCGGAGATGTCTTTTGAAACAATTCAAAGCGAGTTGCAAATCGAGGAAGCTGATGTTGAAAGTTTTATCATAGACGGTAAACTAAATTTTCTAATATTATTTTTTATTTTTTAATCCCAAAGCAAAGTATTTTTTTTTATTTTTTTCTTTTTAATTAGAAAATAAAAAATTTGCAGTGGGAATATCAAAAGAATTAATACTGGCTTGATAATGGATTAAATTTATTAAGTTATCGAATTATCCGACAAAAAAAATTTTTTATATTTTTTAATTACTTAAAATTTAAACAATAAAATTTTTTCAGTTTTGAAAACTAAATTAGTACGCGCACGTATGGACCAGGCTAACCGCAAAGTACTGATTTCAAGCACCATGCACCGGACCTTCGGTCGACCTCAGTGGATGCAACTACGCGACTTGTTAGCTGCCTGGAAGACCAATTTGACCGGCGTGCAGGAAGGAATGAAGTCTGTCGCAAGTGCGCAAATTGAACTTGCTTCAAAAGCTCAGCCCGCTGTTGCTCATTAATTAATTAATTTATTTTTTTTTTTTTGATGAAACACGGGCTTAAATTTAATAACATAAAAATAATTAATTGTATTAATTACCAGCTATTTGATAAAATAATTATTAATTGTAATAATTACAAGCTGTTTGATAACTTTTAAAAGAATTGTGTAAAATTTTCTTTTTTTTTTTTTCAATAAACATTTTTTGTAAGAAAATATTATTTTTATTTTTTATTTTATTTTAAAATTAATTATCTAACAAAATAAAATTGAAATTATTATTTTTTTTATGTAAATTAAGTTACCCGACATATTAAAATTTTTAGAATTTTTTAAAATGATTTAATAAATTTTTTAATTATTAAAATAGTAATTAATTTTATAAAATAATTAAATTAAAATTATTTAATAAAATAAGTAATAAATAAATTAATTAATAAATAAATTTATTAAAAAGAATATATAAAATTTTCAAAAATTCCCGCGCAACGCCTCTAGCGGGAATTTTAAAAACTATTTCAAAAACTACTGCGCATGCGTCAAAATGGAGGACATCCGGATTGCGGTAGTAGACGCGTGTTAATTCACTAAGTGTTTAGTGAGCACATGTCTCCATGTGCCGACAAATTTAATTTATCTTTTATAATTATAAATAATTACCAATGTGATAAATTGGTAATATTCTAATAAATAAAGATATTTTCAAGGATTAAATAATTATATATTATTTAGTTTCATTTTACGTAGAAATACAACAATCATGGTAAGTTTATTTTCTAACCTTAAATAATTTTTTTTTTCATAAATATTTTTGTTAGTTTATTATTTACTATTTATTTACAATTGTAATCAATTTTAATTTCACATTATAATTCTTCAATTAATTTTTTTGAATTTATTCTGAAAATAGTAATTTTTGATTTTATCAAAACAAAATATTGGTCAAAACTTTTTTTTGCATAAAATAAATTTTTTATGTAAATATTTATTTTTTTCTAACTGCGCATTATTTAAACAAATAATTTTGTAAATTTTCAATGACAAGAAATTAATCCAGAATCATTTTTTGGTTTTTTTTTTAACAAAAAATTGCAAAATAAATATTTTTTTCATCAACACGTGTTTTTAAAAATTCATCAAAATACTCAATAATTTTTTTTTTTTTTTCAATTATTCAACTCGAAATTGATTTAAAAATTATTTATTCATGATTTAAGATTAAAAACTGTTTCAAATATGAACTAAAATGATTTTTTAATAGGAACCGCGGACCCCAAACTAAGCGCTTCAATCTCCGAAGCGCTTTCCATAAAATGCGACCACACTGGCGCCATCCCCGAGATTCTCCGTGGAATTCGTTTCCATTTTGCGCGCATGGTCAAAGGATTAACTCCCAAAAGCACCGCAGTGGCGCAATTGGGTCTCGGTCACTCTTACTCCCGAGCCAAGGTTAAGTTCAACGTCAACCGTGTGGACAACATGATAATCCAGAGTATCGCGCTTTTGGACCAGCTGGACAAGGACGTGAACACATTTAGCATGCGGATCCGCGAGTGGTACTCCTACCACTTCCCAGAGTTGGTAAAAATCGTTCCCGAGCATTACACTTACGCGCGAGTCGCCCAATTTGTTAAAAACCGCAAAGAACTAACTGCCGACAAAATGGCGGAACTTGAAGAAATCGTAATGGACAGCGCCAAGGCCCAGGCAATTCTTGACGCGTCCAAATCCTCCATGGGGATGGACATCTCCCCAGTAGACTTAATAAACATTGAAATGTTCGCTGGCCGCGTAATTGCCCTTGCTAATTACCGAAAACAGCTAGCGGAGTATTTGCGCAGCAAAATGGCCGGCGTGGCGCCAAATCTTGCGACCCTCATTGGCGACCAAGTGGGGGCTCGGCTTATTGCGCATGCGGGTTCGCTAACCAATCTTGCCAAGTACCCCGCTTCTACTGTCCAGATCTTGGGGGCGGAAAAAGCTCTGTTCCGCGCACTGAAAACTAAAGGCAACACTCCTAAGTACGGATTACTGTTCCACTCGACTTTTATCGGACGCGCAGGCGCCAAAAATAAGGGAAGAATCTCTAGATACCTTGCGAACAAATGCAGTATCGCTTCCAGGATAGATTGCTTTACTGACGCGCCATCTAGCGTTTTTGGAGAGAAACTCCGGCAGCAAGTTGAGGACAGGCTTAAGTTCTATGAGACCGGCGATGTTCCTAAGAAGAACATTGAGGTTATGAAGGAAGCTTTGGCTGAAGCTGCTCTTGCTATTGAGGCGGAGGTTAATGGAAACGGAGAGGTTGACGGAGAGGGAAAGAAGAAAAAGAAAAAGAACAAGAAGAGGAAGGCTGAAGATGCGGATATTACTCAGGAGGAGGTTAATGGAGAGGAAAATGGCGTTGGTAAAGAAAATGGCGAGAAGAAGAAAAAGAAGAAGAAGAAGAAGAGCGAGGCTGAGTAAATTTATGTAATTTTAAGGTTTAAATAATAAATCTTTTACCAGCACCAAATGAGTGTTTAATTAAAATATATAAACAGTTAACATTTTTTGTAACCATTAATTATAAACAAAAAAAAAAGTAATTGTATGGTTTTTTAGTCTTAGGGACTATTAATTGCTTAATATTTTTAATATCAATGTACAACTATAATTATCCATTATCAAATGCACTAATTATTGCGTATGTACATTTAAGGTGGTACAATAAAGAATTTAATAAAATAATCCTGCTTAAATTAATTAACAATTTTAATTATGGTTAACTTTTTTTTTGTTTTACTCAACCGATAGACTTAGTTTTATTAAATTAACTTAGTTTTTATTGCTTAGCAATTTTAAGACAATTAACAAATTAATTGACGTATGAAATATACAGATATGTTTTTTTTTGTAGTTTTTTTTCTTTTTTCTTTTTTTTTTTTTTTTTTGTTAACAAGTGATGTTTTATGTTCTTAGTCTATTTTACATGGTTGCTAGTTAATTTTTTACAGTTATTTATATTTTTTGGAATGATTTTATAAATTTTTATTGCAATTTTTTATTATTGGAATGATAATTTTTGTGCTAAGCCAATTTGTTGAGGTTAGAAGTCTGGAAACTAAAATCTAAATTTATAAATCCCGAATCACATTAACCTACACCAAAATAAATTTTATCTGACCTCAAATATTAATTAAAAAAATAAAAAAATTTTTTTTTGGCTAAATTTTAGTCAAAACATTTAAAATTCTCGGTGAAATTAGTATTAATACTTTGCATTTTGATTAGCTTAGTAAAAATCAACGTAATTAGCGCTGAGATTAGTTTTTCAGGTCTGCGCATGCGCATAAATGGTTCCAAATATTCCACTGTGGAACTTGATGAAAAAAAATACATGGAGTTGAAGTAAGTGACAAGTAGAAAGGTATGAACCATGAAATAACAATTTTCTAGACATTTAAATTGAATTACGATAGAAAAATTAACTACCGGCCATTTTGTCGCAACGCAAATAAAAATACTAATTTCACGTGAAAAAACTAAAACAGAAAATTATATTTAATTTTTTCGGAAGCTTACAGTATTGTCTTTTTATTATTAATTAATAATTATTCTTTATAAAAAAAGAAAAAACTTTTATAAATTTTTTTTAATGCCATCAGACATTTTAGCTGCAAAACTTAATACTTATTTACTTAATAAAAGTTAAAAAAAAAAAAATATTTCATCAAAAATAATAAAAAATTATACTCAAAGAAACGATGGAAAAGTATTTGGATTTTGTTGGGTTCCTAACGGCTGCATTCTTAAATTCGGTTCTGTTAAAAAATAAAAAAAAAAAAAAATAAAAACAATTAAATAAATTAAATTACTATCGGATTCATAAAAATTATTTCACTTACGAGGTTGATGTTGGGGACTTGTAGATGCTAATTGATTCATTGTCGGCGCTGGACCAGTTTGTTTATTTTTACTGCCCATTAAATTATCTAAATCGATTTTAAGACCAGCTCCAGCCCACGTCGAGCCAATTTGAGGTGTTATCGTTGACGATGACGATGTTATCGATTCATTCGTTCTATTGTTTATTGGTATTGGTGATAAAAATCCCGAATCATTGGTACCTAATTTAATTAATAATTTTATGTTTTAATAAATAATAATCTAGATAGATGATCAAGAAATGACCTTGCATCTTGTGAAATATTGACATTTTTAAAAATATAAGCTCACTCCGATATTACAATCATTAAGACCTTTCATTTGAGTACCCACATCAAATTTTCATATATTTTATATATTTATATATATGAATATATGACAAATATATGAAAAATGCATGTGGGTACTCAAAAGAAAGCTCTTGATGAGTGTAATGTCGGAGTGAGCTTATATATTTAAAAATGTCAATAGTTAAAAAAGTACAGTGCAATTTATAAATACTTACATGACATAAAATTGGCACTGTTGTCAAGATTGGTAGAATTATTAAAAATATTAACATTTTGTTGTGAACTATTAAATGTATTAAACCCATCAAAATCCGATAACAAATCTGCAGCCACTAAAATCAAAAATAAAAAAAATTACGTAAAGTTTTTAGAAGCTTACATAAAAATAAAACTAAAAATTTTCTAATTTCTAAAATTAGAAGTTAAAAATAATTTTTAACAAAATTTTATAAAAATAATCGGTAAAAAAATAATACCTGTATTATTATTGCTATTTCTCGTAACATTGTTCCCAAACAAATCATCCTCCTTTGGTCCCGCGGCCCAATTGTCTATCGTAACAGCCGTACTAAACGCCGAAGTAAAGTCAGCAAATTCATCCGCGCCATTTTCTTTTTTCTCATCTTCTTTACCATTTTTATCAAAAGCTCTATTAAAATCAAAATTCAAATTTTTCCCAGTCTCACAATTCTCTCTAGGATTAAAATCATCATCATAATCTCCGCCATTATTTTGAGAATCAAAAATATCATTAAATATATTTTTACTTTTTTCGCTACTTAATTTAATATCAACATTAATAATATCTTTATCCTTTTCCTTAAACTTATCTTTATCTTTGTCTTTATTATCAAAATTAGAATCGCGACCGTAATTAGCGGCGGCGCCCAAATCAACTTTCTTCAATGGCCGCGTGCGATTGGGCGAGTTCGTCGCAGGAACCGACGCAGTGGCAGTGAATTTTCTTATTTTATCCAAAGTATCCAGCGATTCGCGGATATCTTTGTTGCTCTCTATAGTCTTCTTCGGCGACCTTGAGTTGACATTGTCGTTGTCGGAGTCTTCGCGCTCGCCGTCGTCGGAATTGTTCGTGTCGTCGTAGTTCCGCCGAGTGTCGCCCCAGTCGTTGTAAGCCGACACAGAGTTTTCGGTCTTGTTGTTCGTCTGCCATTTTGGGTTGTCGGACCAGCGGTCGCCAGCCGGGAAGTTCATTCCCATTGCTTCGCTTGACATTCCGACGTACTTGTCTTTGTTTTTTTTGGCTTTTTTACGCTCATCCCTCAATTTGTCGTCGTCCTGGATGAACTCTATCAGCTCGCGAACTTTGTGTCGCACATTTATTCCCTGGTCTTTGCCGATTTCGTCCACAAATGTGTAATTTTCTAACGACCGAAGGTCGTAAATGTGCTCACGAGATGACGTCACTACTCGTTCTGATCCGTTGCGTACTAAGTAGTTTAGTAGCAAAAGACTCTGAAAACAAAAAAAAAAAATTTTTACTTTCATTCGAAACCAACAAATGACCTTGTATCTTGTGAACTATTGACATTTATCAAGATATAAGCTCATCCCGACATTACACTCATCGAGACCTTTCATTTGAGTACCCACATCAATTTTTCATATATTTTATATATTTATATATATGTATATATGAAAAATATATAAAAAATGCATGTGGGTACTCAAATGGAAGCTCTTGATACGTGTAACATCGGGATGAGCTTACATTTTTAAAAACGTCAATCGTTAAGACAGTACACTGCAATTTTGACTTCATATAATCTTCTATCTAAAGCAATGCATTGTAAAATTATAGAAGAGATAATATATAATTATATAACTGTTATAAATAATTATATAAATTTTTTTATCAAATTTTAAGCAAATCTTTCAGGTAAGAAAAAAATTTTCCGACCAATCATAAAAAAAAACAAAAATAATAACTCAACCATATATTTACTGTAAATTATTCACTCACAAAAAATAGTTTACTTATATTTCGAGAATATCAATTACCTTGTACGTACGTCTCCAATTACGTTTATTTTCTTGCAACATACGTTTCCAAAGCATCGACATAACTTCAGGAAACTGCTCGTACGTAAATGTCGCCTGGGCAAGTTCTTGCATCATAGCACCTGTTTTAAAAATAAACAAAACTCTTATCATCTGCGGCTACATACAATATTTACAAATAAATCAATACAATAAACAGGTGTTGATCATATGTAACGTTCTACAAACCTGTAGGGCCCCAAGCGTCGTCGTTGGTAGCTTCCCGTACTTTAGCCTCTGTTTCGGTGTAATTCATCACGACATTTGTCCTAAACACAGAGACACATTCAATTATGAATTATTAATTGTAAAAATATTTAGTTTGCCGCTGTAAGAGAAAATTGATTAAACTTGTAGAAAGTTTCGTAATTATGCAGGTCATAATCATAACAATGTTCCTGGAGTTGGACGAACAGTAAGCGTAATTAAATTCAGGGTCGGAGTTATGATAAAATTCTGTTTTATGGAAAAATAAAATTCTATAAAATATTGCAAAAAATCTATTTTTAAATCTCACTAATTTTTTTTCAATTGTACCAACAAATTTAAAATGTCAAAAGGAATTTAAATTAGTTTTAACAATAATAAAGATCCAGAATAACAGTACCGAAGAAATGATGAATTTAATAGCAGATATTATACAATTTTTTTTTTTTTTTTTTTAACGCGGTATTATTATTTCTGTTTGGATATTTTTTTGGTAAAATCACATGTAATGACCTCTTGACTTATAAGAATGTCGAGTTTTTTTAGTTTGACGGTTTTTTATTTTAAATGACAATAAAAAATTTATAACTTTTCTTCATGATGTAGTGACGTTTTATTTTATTCTTTTAGTTGCGAATAAAGTAGTATTTTTTTTTTCATACTGAATTTAAAGCTTATAAAATTGCATTAAATATTGCAAAAATTGTCTTTTTAAATCTCACTAATTTTTTTCAATTGTACCAACAAATTTAAAATGTCAAAAGGAATTTAAATTAGTTTTAAGAATAATAAAGATCCAGAATAACATTACCGAAGAAATGATAAATTTAATAGCAGACATTTAGTCGGAAAAAAAATAAATTAAGCGGAGAAAAAGTTTGTCGGGTGAATGTTTTTCTCGAGTCGACGAATATTTTTCTGGCTTTGGACAGTTGGCTACTGAACCGAGAAAAAATAAAGAGACTCTATAGAAAAAATGATCGAGCCAAGAACAATAATTGTTTGAAGGTTTAAAAAAGTGTTGGTGGGGCTTGAGAATGTTTTGTTCTCGGGCGTTTAACATGTTCCTCAAAAAACCCGATAAATATATTTGTTGCTCTTTAAGACAGTTGTCTTGTTAAGTATCGAAAGGCGGTTTATTGAGCCTGAAAGAAATAAATTTGCCGAGCTGTTGAAAGATTTATTGAAAAAAAAAAATCGTTGGTGTCCTTTGGTAGGACTTTAACTCAGATATTTATGATTAAAAGTGTTGAGCACTGTCCTTAGAGCTGTCGAAGCTCTACCAATTCCCGAATTAGTTTTATCGGTGTCTGTTGACCTGTCAGGGAATCCGGGGCGAAACTTTGTTGGCTGAAGACTCTGATAGCCGAGAGTCAACTAAGTAACATTCTTCGCTCAAGAAAAGTCTTTGGCGGGCCAAGAAATAATTATTCTTAAAGTTAATGTACTGCTCAAGCGTCAAACAGCTCGATAATTTTCTCAAAGATTTAAATCCAAGGAATTTAACTTGTTTATCTTGACCCGAGGTTCAAGAATATTATCAAGAAAATGGCCGCTTTTATTAACCGTTAATCAACGATTCAATTAATTTAGTAGCGTAAATAATTGGCCGATTTGTTTACGCGGCTGAAAATTGAGTGCCCCACCTGCGGAAACAAATTGTGAAAAAATTACTAGTTTCTCAAGGACAAACAAGTTTTTAAAATCAGTGAAGCAAAAGACCTTGAAATAAAACAAAATTAATCAATTAATTATTTTTTCTTCTTTGAGTAAGAAAAAAAATTCTAAGATTAATACTTACGCTTTATCCATTAGTTCTCGAACTTTCCACATATTCATCATAGCTGCGTTTTTATTAACTTCTTATCAATTATGATAACTAGCGTAATCCCCAATTACCTGGACGGAAAAAATTCGATTAATAAAACTGTTTCTGTCATAACTCACCACAATGGATGGATGCTAATGATCAAGATTAAAGTGAAATGAATTATTAATTGGAAAAAAATTGATAAACAATTAACGGAGTTATTATTTTAGTCATAAACAAAATGGAGTGGGGGAAAAATATCAACAATATTGTGGGTGAAAAAATGAATTAGCGGGGTGAAGAAGGTAATTAAAGTAAGAAAAAAAACGTTATTAGCACGCACTTGAACTTATTTGTTAGATAATATTAACTAACTGATGATAATTGGGTCTTAAATATGTGTTTCGTGTGTGAGATGTGTGTTGTAATGTGAAATTACGGTGTGACCATTTTCAGCTGATTATTTTACTCGTGTATCTTGTCCTTTACTTTTCACTTTTTTATCCTTATCTTTGGGTATGTAGCTTATGACATGTACGTGTTGTGATAGTGGAAAAAAAGAGAGCAGTGGTGACATCTGTGCAGATCTTAGGAACTAACTTTTAGAATTCAATGTTCAATCCATTAAATTTGATGGACTGATGGTAAGAACAAGAAAAAACAGTATTTTTCGTATTTATACGATTTCCATGAAAAAAATTCTGGCGAATTTTGTAAATTCTAAATTTTTAGAATGAAATTTTATGTTTAATATTATCTAAAATTGTATAAAAATGTAAAATAAAATTTTTTAATAAATATTATTTAACGATTTACCAAAATGAGAATTTTTTTTAAATTAGTTATAAGACTCGAAGAAATGTTTGTCATGAAATTTTATATTATTTTATAAAAAATTATAAAAATGTACAAAAATACATAATAGTTTATAAAGTATGAATAAGAAAAAAATAAATATTATTTAATTATTATATCAGGATTTAAATCTTATAAAATTGTCAATCATATAATTAAATTTTAAGAAAAATAAAGATTATGTTTGTAAAAAAATCAATGTAAGTAGATTAAATAATAATAACAATAAAAATTACTGTGATTAAAATTTTTAAAATTCAAATTTTCCCGCCAAAAATCACCTTTTACCGCCAGCGCTCAAATCTGGAACTAAAGACTAGAACCGCCAAAAATTTAAATTACATTTTTAACCGTAGATGTCACTACAACGTACTTATATTTAATTTACATACAAGTGAACAAGTGCAAAGTATGTAAAATAAAAAAAATGTAAATATGGAAGTATTAGTACACTTTCTAATTTCATTATTACAATAATATTTTTTATAAAAATATTTTTTTACAATTTTAATCTTTTTTAACAATGCTGTTTTTAAATTTTTATTAAAATTCACCAAGAATATTTTAACAAAAAACAATAATTAGAATAGTAATAGTAATAATGACAATAATTGAATAAAATTCAAAAATTATCAGTGACAGTAACCTCAAATTTTTGAAAAATTTTTATATTTATAAAAAAATTAATCAAGTAAGTATTTGACCCTTTAAAAATATACTTTTAAATAAAAAAAATGAAAACGAATTATTTTTAGGTAAATTGTTTAATAAATTATTAAAAATTTAATTAATTTAAAGCAACAAGTGTCTGTTGATAATTTTGACATTCTTCTTTATCTTTTCAGATATATATTTCAATTTTAATGTGATATTTATTGCCAAATTTTAAAAGTAAAATTTTTAATGATTTTAGTAATTTCTGTAATTGTAATTAATATCAAGTGTAATTAAATAGATATCAAGAGTAATTAGTTTTAATTTAAATTAGGTTAGTATTTAAAGGTGAGAAAAAAATAAAAATGGGCGTTGTTCTATTCATCAATAGTTTAAATATTTTTTTTTTAATTTTAATTTAATTAAAAAATTTTTTTCAATTAATAATTTTTTAAAAATGTAAAATTTTATAAATTTATATTTATTAATAGAAACATTGATAAAAATTTTTTTAATTACATTTAAAAGTCAATTGTATTAAAAAAAAATTTTTTTTCTCCAATTTTTTTTTATTAAAAAAAAATTTTTTTTTTATATAAAAATAAATTTTTATATTCAATTTTTTTTTTTAAAGTAAAAATTTTTTTTCAATTTTTTTTTAATAAGAAAAAAATTTTTATTTAATTTTTTTTAATAAAAAAAATTTTTTTTGTTCAATTTTTTTTTATTTAAAAAAAATTTTTTTTCAATTTTATTTCATAATTTAAATTGAATTTTTTTTTTTAAGTTTTTTATTTTAGATACTTTTTATTTATACAAATAAATTATTAATAAAAATAAAAAAATAAAAAAAATGGGAAAAGGTGAAGATTCAAATGGATCCGAGGATGGAGATTCATCAAGCAGTTCAAATAAATATAATTCATCATCGACTACTGAAGCCAGCAAAATGTTAGAAGCTGCTTTATTACAAATGGATGGAATAATATCAGGTACTATTTTTTTTTTCTACACTTATTATTATTATTATTATTATTATTATTATAATTTATAAGCCAAAAAAAATTTTTTTTTTGCCGACGTGATATATTCTAACATATTAATAAAAACATATAAATAATTTCAACAGGCACATGTGCAGACACAACAGATGGATCGCATTCCTTGTGCGATTGGCGAGAGTCAGTAAAAGAAGCAACACGAGGACTGATATCGGCGATCCAAAATGCTCCTTATTTACCACCGCCTCCAGATCAAAGTTCTACTGAAATTTTATTGCAATGGCTGAAACCAGTAAGTTATTTTTTTTTTTGTACGGTTAAAATTTATTAAACAATATTTTTTTACCCAAAATTAATACAATATAACTATTTATTTAATACTAGCAACCTTGCGGTGTACTTTCTTAATTATTGAAATTTTAAAAGAATTTTCATAGAATAATTGTATTAAAAACAAGAAAAGAAGAGTTGAATTAAAAGCATAAAAATTAACTAAAATGAATTAATGCGCTAGAAGGGATAAATACAGTCGGTCTATTTATAAATCAAGTCTGGATTATTTGGTGCGTGTTAATTTTAGCCGAATTTCTAGCGGCACACCCGCTTAAAATCAACTCTGTTTCAGTTCCTCAGCATTCATTTAGTGGATTGTTTAGATTTAAGTTCCTTACTGTCTTTCATTTATTTTTTTCAATTAATTTATTGGTGATAAAAAGTGATAACGAGTAGGTGATTTTATAAAATTAAGTAATTTAGAATGGAAAATTGGAACGGGAAAGATTTGCATCCGATAATTGAAGAAGAAGACAAGTCTAAAGGTTTTTTTAAGAATTTTCTTTGTTGCGAGGATTGTTTTTTTTCAAGTATTGGATTTTAAGCTTATAAAATATTGCAAAAAATGTATTTTTAAATCTCATTCATTTTTTTTAATTGTACCAACAAATTTAAAATGTCAAAAGGAATTTAAATTAGTTTTAACAATAATAAAGATCCAGAATAACAGTACCGAAGAAATGATGAATTTAATAGCAGACATTTAGTCGGAAAAAAAATAAATTAAGCGGAGAAAAAGTTTGTCGGGTGAATGTTTTTCTCGAGCCGACGAATATTTTGCTGGATTTGGACAGTTGGCTACTGAGCCGAGAAAAAATAAAGAGACTCTATAGAAAAAATGATCGAGCCAAGAACAATAATTGTTTGAAGGTTTAAAAAAGTGTTGGTGGGGCTTGAGAATGTTTTGTTCTCGGGCGTTTAACATGTTCCTCAAAAAACCCGATAAATATATTTGTTGCTCTTTAAGACAGTTGTCTTGTTAAGTATCGAAAGGCGGTTTATTGAGCCTGGAAGAAATAAATTTGCCGAGCTGTTGAAAGATTTATTGAAAAAAAAAAATCGTTGGTGTCCTTTGGTAGGACTTTAACTCAGATATTTATGATTAAAAGTGTTGAGCACTGTCCTTAGAGCTGTCGAAGCTCTACCAATTCCCGAATTAGTTTTATCGGTGTCTGTTGACCTGTCAGGGAATCCGGGGCGAAACTTTGTTGGCTGGAGACTCTGATAACCGAGAGTCAACTAAGTAACATTCTTCGCTCAAGAAAAGTCCTTTGGCGGGTCAAGAAATTATTATTCTTAAAGTTAATGTACTGCTCAAGTGTCAAACAGCTCGATAATTTTCTCAAAGATTTAAATCCAAGGAACTTAACTTATTTAAAGTGGGGAGGTGGAAAAAATTGTCAAACTTAAACAATGAAAAATTGATTTTATTTATCATTAATATTAATAAATAAAATTTCGAGATATTTTTGCATTAATAAAAATATTTTTTGACACATTGTTATCATAGATATATTTCTGTTTTTAATATTTCAATAAATATTTATTAGTTTTATTCGTTTAAAATTCACACGATAAATATCGAGATACGCTTCTGTTTTATTGATCAGTTGCAGTGTAAATAAAAAACAACACTCAATTCTCTGGCATAGTTATCTTTTTTCCTTCATTTAAATAACATTACAAAAATCAATTCTTTTCTTTTATATTATTTATTTAAAATAAACAATTTATCTTCGGTAAAATTATTCTAATTCTTTAATAAAATCCAATACTTAAAAATGAATCATCCCCTAAACTAAAAAAATTCTTCCCTCAAAATTAAATAAATTTCTTGTCTTAAAAAAATCTAGACTCAATATCAGAGTCAGATAGCTCGACGATAAAAAACTGGAAGAACCACTGGCGTCGTCAGCTTTATAGTCAAAACAACGCTGACGAAGACGAAGAATTCCAAGATTACGACGAAGACATAGACGAAGAATATTCTTCCCAAACTTCAACAGAGTCTCTAAAAAAGTGCGATGACTCATTCAGATCCAGCTACTTTTCATCGATAAAATCCGGCAAGAGCAGGAAAAAAATCAGCTCTGAATCCGTGGTTAAGGAGCTAAATGCCATGAAGAGGTGCAACGGGAGTAAGACTCTCAATAAACAGTACAAGAAGAACTACAGTAATGCGCGATTGATCAACAACAGTCGCTTAATTAACCTAAACACTTGCGGGGCGAATATTGGGAACGGAGCGGCAGTCGCTGGTGGTAATTGCACTAGTAATTCGTTGGATAGAAGAAGAAAGCGGTTACGCAATCGCAATGAACGCGATCAACGTGCTAAATCTCAGAGTGATTTGTGTTACGAACGCGACCGAGTGACGCCGCTTCATTATTGCTCGTTACAGCAGTTTCACTGTCAGTATTCGAGTAATCCGTGTATTAATTGCTTCAATAATAATACTGAGGTATTTTTTTTTTATTTTTTAAGTATTTTTTGTATTTTAGGCCTAACAACCTTGTAAGGGATGCAAAAACGATTCAATTGGTTTATAATAATTATTAGGAATAAATTTATTGACACTTAATTCAAAGTCTAGGACGAAAACGCGAATATGTAGAATAAAAAATTTGAAATTTCTAAAAAAAAAAAAGAAAGTACAGTATAATTTAATAAAATTCATTATTTAATAAAGCAAAATGCTTTTTATTTATATTTTACAAGTAACGACAGTCACAAAGTAACTGCAAGGTTGCTAGTTAAATTTTGTTAAAGTTATATTTTTGATTTTTAGTGAAAATTCTATAAAATTTCATTAACATTAGGTAATTTATAATTGAATTTAATAAATAACTTATAATGAAACAAATTATATTTATGTAAAAATATATGCCCTAATTTATTGAAATTTAAAAACGTTTTGATCTAATATTTAATAAATTTCCAAAATATCACAAGAAATCTTGTAAAATTTTATAAATATCGTTATTAATACAACATAATCTGTATAATTTATTATTCAGATCTATTTGATTAATTAAAATAATAAACATCTCAGTTAAATCTTCCAAATCGGCCGATACTGATATAAAATTTTTTTTAAGTAAAATTCTAAGCTCTTAAAAAAAAAAAAAAAGTCCATTTTTTTTATCTTCAAGGAACGATTAAGAAAATTAGAAAATGACCGCGCCGGGCTGAACATGGAAGTTGCGGTTCTATCCGAACAAGTCGACGCGCAATCGAACAAAATAATGGAACTGGAACATTTGCTTCAAGAAAAAAAGAATTGTCTGCGTCAATTGGATGATGCATTGCAGCAAGTGCGTATAAAATGTCCCAAAAACCTAAAAAAAGAATAATTTCCTCTAAAAAAAATTTTCTTTCAGGAAATTTTGTCCAAAAGTGCGCTAGAAACTCAAAAACTAGAATTATTAACTTCACTTTCGGAAATGAAATTGAAACAAGCGAGTTTGGAGCACGAAAATATGACACTGCGCAATTCTGCTTCCCTCGCTAATGTAAGAACAAATAATAAGATTTATTTAATTCTTAATGTGAAAATAATTACATAAATAATGATAATATTTAGGGAGAAAAATTTAGCCGACATACTGGCCAGTACAGCAGTTTGCCTCGTCCGCCGACGGTTCCGAAGAAAGGCGTAGCATTTGGTAAGAAATTGTCCGGAACATCAACTCCCCAGTCACAATCGCAGTCTAGTTTACCGACAGTTATTTACAACCCTGGTTTATTGTCGCAATCGCAAATCCAATTACAGTCCCAATCAATTTCTCCGCCGGTCAATGTCAGAGGAATCATCTCTTCACGATGTTTGTCCGCACCACATTTAGGTTATTTAAACTTGTCAATTTCAAGGAATGTTTAATGTGTTTTTAACCTCAATTTTGTTCTTTTAACCTTTTTTCGACATTGCTTTTTCATTTTTCGTGTTGAAAATTAATTTTTTCGCACTAAAATTTAAAAAATGCTTCAAAAAAGAAACCAAATTTTTTTCAAAACTTTCCTTTGAAATTTTCTTAACAAAAAAAAATAAAATGTTAGAAAGATCGTCGACCTACACAGAAAGAACAAGATGACACTGGATACCATCCCAGATTACAATGAGTATAATCCAGATATCACCCAGTATAATCCAGATATCACTCAATATAATCCAGATATCACCCAGTATAATCCAGAT
>JZSA01002851.1:0-19018 GCA_000956155.1 Cotesia vestalis | reverse complement strand
AATATTATTTCAGTTATACAAAATATCGTACCACCAGTTATTGATTAGAAGCTACACTACTCTTATAATTATAATCATACTTTTCAATTCTAAAAATACAAAAAAAAATTTAGCAGGTTCATAAAAATAATATTAGTTTTTGATAAATTTTCAACAAAAGGACTCACCAGTTCTCGATTACGCCGACGTTGGAAAAGTTTGGTGGAAAGCTCGCGGCCGCCATCGGTGGTAGCGGCGCAATTTTGTTAGCTCCCTCACTTCCGGTTTTCCCCAGTTTTCACCGCTAGAACAAACCGACAACTTCATTATTATCGATTCATTCAAATTCCGACGTTAAATTACATTTAAACTTTACTCATATGCTTTTGTTATTGTTGGTATATAATATCACACACATTTGAGGGAATAACATCCAGTGATTTTTATAAAAATTCATAAACAATAGCTTCTGTTTCCGATGCTGGAATGCAAACAAAAAAATAACTGGTTAATTAACGAATCGACTGCCCGTAAGAAATAACAATATACGTCGGAAATATAATCTTGCAATGGATATTTATATTTTTTAGTATATACTATAAGCTATGTTACAGAACGATTGAATGATATTTAAATGAATGCCCAAAAAGCTGACTAATATTAGGTACATTAGATTATTTAAAAAAGACATTTTATTCACCAGACCTATTATTTTAATTATTAACATCATTTTAGTAGCTTTAATTTTTAATAATTAATCTTTGATATTTTATTATTTTTTCAAATACGTATTGATTATAAAGTTATTCATTTAATATTAATTTATTAACATACCAAAGACAAGGTTAAGTTATAATAATTTTCACAATTTTATCAGTACCTTTTTTTTTATCATAAAAATTCCGTATATTTCTGCGCAAATTTTTATTTCAAGTATAATTAAAAACTCACAACCTGCAGTGTTGTGACTGCCGAGAATTAAGGATTATAAATAAGAAAACTGGCTTAATGATTTTTTGAATAATCGCACACTTAGTTTGGGTACTTTTGAAATATAATGCTGAAGGACATCAATAGTAGTTTACCTCGAATAGCGTAGAGGGAGAGTCGTCTGGCTACCAACTAAAGAGTTCTGGGTTCGATTCCCGGACAAAAATTCCGATTTGTTTTTTCGGTAACTGCAAAGTTACCAATCAGTCAAACCTCCTGCCTTCTCCCTCCCTAAAATTTATTTTTAAAAAACCTTGTGTCAATTTTTACAATAGTTTAATTGTAAAGTTCACTAACAAATCTTGTATAATTAGCTCTATAGTATTGGACTCTTTAAGTCTGTTGGTATTCTTATTTGTTGAATAAAATTTACAATAGTAGATCGTAAAAATTATTAAATTACAAGTATAGTCCACCGTTACTATTTTATTTAATAAAAATTACGATAGTAAAATAGTATGATAAAGAAAAATTTATAAAATCTACTTAGAAAAATTATATTTACCTGAAGAATACTTTAACAATGAAATAGGCCCGTGAATATCATTAATAAGCCGTCGTAATTTATTTTGCTGAAGATAAATCACCACTGACTTCAGTTCCGTCATTAAAAACGGAAGTATGTAACCCAAATTATAAGACACTTTATGAAAGTCGTCAATGTTTATGCAAAAATCAGCAGCATTTGCCACAACAATAAGCGTTACTAGAATCCAATTGAATATTCTGAACAAAGTAACCACCAAGTACTTACTAAGCGGCTCTTCGTCGATTTCGAACAACCCAAGAAGTCTGGAATACAAAACAATTCTTAGAATCAATAGCTTATTTTTGTAAGTTAATTTATTTCAATGTACTTCGCAAGATACAATGTATAGTCGAGGGTTGCGCGGTGTGTTATTATCGGTGATTTTTCCATATTTTTTTTCTTCACTTGCAATAATATTTTGTTACTTCTCAGAACATTACAGAAACAATGTGATATTATCTTCAATTAAAAGTATAGAAGAAAATTATATCCTTCTACTTCGTTTTTTTTTTATTTCAATTTTGCTACATTTAATGTGCGAGAAATAGTTTTTTCCGTGAATAATGTATCAGCTGCTGTTCCAGAGTGTGAAGCTATAATTTGCGGTATAAAGAAGGGGAAGGTGTTGAAGAAAATTGCGGGTGGTGTAAAAATTGTCAGTATTGATTCAAGGTTCAAGTTCCTTGTGATTTTTCATAAAAAATATAAAATATATCTCTATAATACGTCTAAAAAATTACTTTTTTATTGTTTTAATTTAAAGCTTATTATTTTTTCAATTAAATTCAATGAAAAAAAAATTTTTTTTGCTATGCTTCATAATTTTTATTTATTTATTTTTTTTTCATTAATCAACAAATTATTAAATAAATAAAAAATCTAGGCATTAAAAATAATAAATTCTATCATTGTCTATCAATCGTTTTAATTCCAACAAATCTATATTAACAAAGCTTCTCTTCAAAATATAAATCTGCAAGGTTAAAGTTTAGATATTACTGATCGCGCCATCTAAAAAGCCTCCGGAGAAGTAACATTGAGGAAAGAAGTAACAAGAGTTAGTCATCGCTAGATGTCGTTGTGCTGAGTATTGCGAAGTACGAGTAAGACGTTCGAATAACCTAAAAAATGGACCACTCTAAATTGTTCCTCGGGAAATTTTCTACAAAAAATGTTTGTGTTTTATGGGTCTAAAAAATTTTTTTTTAGAAGATAATTGGACTTGAAAAAAATTTCAAAAATCGAAAATCGAAATTTATGTTTCCGGATCTTTAAATGGCTATAACTTTTAAAATAATGGGTTTAAAAGCAATTCTGACCACTCTAAATTGTTCCTCGGGAAATTTTCTACAAAAAATGTTTGTGTTTTATGGGTCTAAAAAATTTTTTTTTAGAAGATAATTGGACTTGAAAAAAATTTCAAAAATCGAAAATCGAAATTTATGTTTTCGGATCTTTAAATGGCTATAACTCCTAAAATAATGGGTTTAAAAGCAATTCTGACCACTCTAAATTGTTCCTCGGGAAATTTTCTACAAAAAATGTTTGTGTTTTATGGGTCTAAAAAATTTTTTTTTAGGAGATAATTGGACTTGAAAAAAATTTCAAAAATCGAAAATCGAAATTTATGTTTTCGGATCTTTAAATGGCTATAACTCCTAAAATAATGGGTTTAAAAGCAATTCTGACCACTCTAAATTGTTCCTCGGGAAATTTTCTACAAAAAATGTTTGTGTTTTATGGGTCTAAAAAATTTTTTTTTAGGAGATAATTGGACTTGAAAAAAATTTCAAAAATCGAAAATCGAAATTTATGTTTCCGGATCTTTAAATGGCTATAACTTTTAAAATAATGGGTTTAAAAGCAATTCTGACCACTCTAAATTGTTCCTCGGGAAATTTTCTACAAAAAATGTTTGTGTTTTATGGGTCTAAAAAATTTTTTTTTAGGAGATAATTGGACTTGAAAAAAATTTCAAAAATCGAAAATCGAAATTTATGTTTCCGGATCTTTAAATGGCTATAACTTTTAAAATAATGGGTTTAAAAGCAATTCTGACCACTCTAAATTGTTCCTCGGAAAATTTCCTACAAAAAACGTTTGTGTTTTATGGGTCTAAAAAATTTTTTTTTAGAAGATAATTGGACTTGAAAAAAATTTCAAAAATCGAAAATCGAAATTTATGTTTTCGGATCTTTAAATGGCTATAACTCCTAAAATAATGGGTTTAAAAGCAATTCTGACCACTCTAAATTGTTCCTCGGAAAATTTCCTACAAAAAACGTTTGTGTTTTATGGGTCTAAAAAATTTTTTTTTAGAAGATAATTGGACTTGAAAAAAATTTCAAAAATCGAAAATCGAAATTTATGTTTTCGGATCTTTAAATGGCTATAACTCCTAAAATAATGGGTTTAAAAGCAATTCTGACCACTCTAAATTGTTCCTCGGAAAATTTCCTACAAAAAAAGTTTGTGTTTTATGGGTCTAAAAAATTTTTTTTTAGGAGATAATTGGACTTGAAAAAAATTTCAAAAATTAAAGAATATTTCACAAGATACAAGGTCATCCCTCAATAATGTAAATTTGAAAAAAATCTAATTTATTTTTTTTTTTTACAAACATTAACTGACCTGAAGAATACTTCAACAACGAAATCGGTCGATGAACCTCATCAATAAGCTGTTGAAATTTATTTTGTTGATAATAAATAGCCGCAGCTTTAAAATTGGTCGTTATTAACGCAAGAATAAAGCCTAGATTGTATGATACTTCAAGAATATCGTCAATGTTAATACAGAAATCTGCAATATTAGCAGCCACCATTTGTGACACGACAATCCAATTAAACGTCCGAAATATACTGAATACGATGTACTTGACCAGTGATTTATCGTCGACGTCATACAACCCGAAAAAACTGAAATTTTTAACAACAATTCAATTACAATAATCAATTATATTGTTGTTAATATACTTTGCTAAGCGCAATGAACAGTCGAGAGTAACACATATGCAGAGGAATTATCATTTCCAGCCATTTACCTTGGGGAATTTCGTGTATTTCGAGAAGAAGCCAATGTAACGCCATTCATGATGGCAACAAGTGAATTACGTCGTTCAGACAGGAGAGGAGTACTTCCTAATAAGCTTCTTTACACGGCAATGAAAATAATGTGCTTAAGAGTTTGCAGTGCTCTGAAGATTGGATTCAAACACATCGGTAAGGATACCAATATAAGTAAAGAACGCGTATTATCTGATGATTACATAAATGCCTGTTTGGAAACAAATTTAGCTTTTATGAAGTCAATCCCTAATTCTGCAACTTATTGGTCTGCGCGAAAGCGAGATCTTTTTGCAATGATGCGCCAGTTGGGTAGGCCAACTATGTTTTTGACCATAAGCGCGAATGAAATTGGATGGCCAAACCTTCTAAGGATTTTACACAAATTGAAAAATCAGGGAGAAGAGTTAACCGATGAGCAAATTGAAGTGTTTAATTATTTTTAAAAGACAACTCTGATTAATGATGATGCCGTCACCTGCGCAATATATTTCAATAAATTGATTAATGTAATCATGCTTATATTGCAGTCAAAGAAGTTGAGTCCATTTGGTAAATATCGAGTGAGTCATTATTTCAAGCGGATTGAATTTCAACATAGAGGTAGCCCACACGCCCATATACTATTATGGTTAGATAATTCACCAAAAGATGCATTGGGGAACGACTACGAAGAAGCGATTGCATTAATTAATTCGCTTATTTCAGTGGATTCATCTGAAGCTTCCGGTCACATCAAACTTCAAACTCATAAACACACCTTCACGTGTTATAAAAACACTCGTACAAATAATCGGCAATGTCGTTTTGAAGCACCTATTATGCCTATTCGCCAAGCTACTATTCTCATCCCGCTAGACAAGGAGAATCCAGAGTTACAAAGACTTAAATCGCGGTATAAAAATATACGACAAAACTTAGAAAGTAATGACTACGAAAATATTGAACATTTTTATCAAGACAATTGCATAATATCAGATGATGACTACGTTAACATTTTACGAGCTGGGATAACTTGGCCTCGAGTATTTTTAAAACGGAGACCTTCAGAAAAATGGCATAATTGTTTTAATCCTTTTATTTTGAACGTGGTTGGGTCTAATATGGACTTCCAATTTATCACCGAAGAATATTCATGTGCTCAGTACGTTGTCGACTACATAAATAAGACTAACAGAGGAATCAGTAACTTACAACAAAAACTCGTCGAAATTATGAATGATAATCCTGACTTCGACATTATTGCTGCTACAAAGAAACTTAGCGTCAACGCGCTGAATACAATTGAAATGTCAAGCCAGGAAGCAGCGTGGTTTCTTTTGCGTGAACCCATGTCTAAAGCGTCAGTAGCTATTGAATATATTCCAACATACTGGCCACAACAGTGAGAAAGAATTCGAAAAACATTAAAAGAATTAGCGCAACTTGAAGATGATGATACAAATGTATGGAAGGAAAATTGGTTCGACAAGTACGAGAAAAGACCTGCTATAATTAATGATATCACTCTAGCTCAGTTTGTTTCGCGATATACTGTCAATGCTGCCGGAAATGTTAAAGAACGAAAAGTCCCAAAAGTTATAAGATTCCGAAATTATGATATGGGGAAAGAGTTAACAGAATACAAGAGGGAAATGGTTACGCTACATATGCCTTTCAGAATTGAAGAAACTGATGTTTTGAGTGATATGAAGTTTTTGCGCATCTATGATGAAAATGAAGATCTCATAATGGAGAGACGAAAAGAATTTGAATCTAATTTAGATATCGCAAAAACAATGGAAATTTGTGCACAATTATGTCGGGAAGAGACGGAGCTCAACGATGTGCAGGCAAATAACGATGACCAGAACAGGGCTAATGTCCAAGAAATTCTAGATCCATACCAACAGTTTCTTCAAGATCCAAACTCGGTTATTAACGATGATTAAGTATCAGCTTCAATGAATAAACTCGGAGCGATATGGAAAAAAAAAGACAACCTCATGGAGACTCCAGAGTTTCTTGAGCTCATGAGAAGAACTAACGAGAAGCAATTCGAGCTGGCTCAACACATAATATGGTTATTGACTTCAAAAAACCCAATGCCGTTACAACTATTTTTGACTGGTCCTGCTGGATGTGGGAAAACTTTTCTCATCAAACTGATTATGGAAATTTGTAATAGATTCACAGATACAGATGGCTACTGCAATGCTTATCTTGTATGTGCATCCACTGGAAAAGCTGCGGTTGCTATTGGAGGTACAACTGTTCACACCGCTTTCAAAATTACTCTATCCAGTTTTAAAATACCTTTATCTAACGAAGTCAAGGGCTTGTACAGATGTTTATTCAAGTATGTAGAGATGATACTTATTGATGAAGTCAGTATGATAGGAGCAGAAATGTTAGAACGTATAGATTTGAGGTTGAAAGAAATAACCGGAAATTATGATACCTTTTTCGGTGGATTACATATTATTTTTATTGGTGATTTGAGACAATTGCCTCCAGTTAGAGCCACACCAATTTGGAAACAAAAAATTCAACGGATTGATGGTCAGCAGTTATGGAGAGGAATTAGTTTTTACGAGTTGACAGAAGTTATGCGCCAAGAAAATGCTCAATTTTCTTCATTATTGACAAAAATTGGTAATGGAAATCGATTAGATGAAGACCAGTTGCAACTAATTGAATCAAGATTTTGTTCAGAAGGGGAAGCTTAGCAACGTTGTCCTGGAGGGATTATTTAATGACAACCATTCAGTTGATGCGTACAACTTGAAAGTGTTGAGTTCATCTGATGAAATATCAAATTCAGTTGCTGATGATGAATTTTTGGGGTGTGAAAATGATCGCGAAAAGCAAAGAGTTGCTAGAGAAAAGTTGTACAAACTTAGTACAATTGACACGGGAGGATTACCTTATGAAATTATTTTTGCTCCAGATAAACCCTACATGATAACGACCAATATTGATGTTGCTGACGGATTAGCCAATGGAGCGGTAGGCAAATTGATCCTTGTTGAATTAGGTGTTGATGATAGAATTTTATGAGTTTGGCTTCATTTTCCTAACGGCGTCGGTGTTAAAGCTCGAGCAAAAACAGCTGGATATGCGAATTCAAAAGGAATTGATAATACAGCGGTTCCTATCAATCGTAGAACTGCAACAATTCCTCTCAACCGGAACAAATCAATTCATGTCAAAAGAAATCATTTTCCGTTAAAACCAGCTTGCTCCTTAACCAATCATAAATCTCAAGGTGGAACTTTTGATAAAATAGTTTACAAGTACAGCAAAGCTCACTCACAGTCTTTAGTTTACGTAGCTTTATCTAGGGTTACGAGTCAACAAGGACTTTACATTGTATCTAGTGAAGATCAACGTTTTCACCATGGCAGACGTGAAAATCAAGCGATGCTTTTGTTACGAAACGAGTTTACTCGGCTTTCTACTGTCCATCTTAATACAATCGATCGAGTTATACTCGAAAAGATTAATGAAGGGAATATCATTGTTTTTTCTCTAAACTGCCAAAGTCTCCGGGCACATGCATGTGATCTTCGTGGCAACATAATACGAAAATCACATGTTTTAATGTTATCAGAAACTTGGCTTTCTAACAACGAACAGGTTGAAGTTGGAAATTTTAATCTCATCACACAATATAGGCGACCAAACATAAAGCGTGGAGGAGGGGTCTGCATTTATCACAATACTGACGATTCACAGCGGGAGTGTGCGGTCAATAGTGATACTCAATTGAGAAGAGGTCCCCAGCACACAAGTCTAACTAAATCTGCTGTAGGAGATATATGCGCCGCAAGATACACTACATCCAGCGGTAGAGAAATTATTATGGTGACTGTTTATATTTCGGTCAATACGAATGTTACTGATATAATAGATTTTCTCCACGAAGCATTGCTAGTATACACAGAAGGAGGTTCGAAACTATTAAGAAAACGCTATCATGAACTTCCGCTTATACTTGGTAGAGATTTTAATATTGACTTTAATAAAGAAGATGGTTTCCGGTTGATACAATTCCTTAAAGACGAATTAAACTTAGATTTAATTTCTGGAAAAACACTGGGAACAACTAGATATGATACCACTATTGATGCGATGTTTTCGCGATTTATTACACATAAACCAATATAAAGTCCGAGGAACAGCAAGAGAAACAACAAAAATAGAAATGATCGCACCAAGTTTCAATCTATCCCTCGAAACATTAAACTCGAGCATGAAACTTAACAGCGAAACTCCCAATCTACTAACAAAATCATCAGACCCAGCTACAATCATCGACAAATTCGAACCTTGGGGTCAAGGGCTAGAAAAAAATGAAGAAAAAATGTCAATAATAGCGCTAGACTACCAAAAAGAAGAAATTAATAAGAAAATAACCATCGGATCGGTATCAGCAATCGGAATATTATCAATCATTATAAGCGGGTTCGCAATACAAAAACTCATTCGTCGATGCCTATTAAGACCGCGACAAAACAACAAAATAATCGAGAAGCCAGTCGTTATAGAACTAAAAACAGCCGAAGAAAAAACGTCATCACCATTGAAGGTCAACAAATCACTCCCAGAGAAATCTGAAACCAACGAAGAAGAACGGCCACCGAGTAAGCAAACAACGACTGAAGATGCGCCTGAGACCGTCAAGAAATCAAAGAAGTCGAAAACATTCCGACTAAAAGACTACAAATCACCGATCTAGACACAAACCGAACATCAACATCATAGAAAACAAGATCAACAAAAAAAAATTTTTGTTAAATCACAAAACCGATGGCTCATTTGCGGAAAACCGAAAATTAATAACGTAAAAATATTAATAATAATAATAAAAAAATCTTCCAATGACATTTTGCCTTACGAAAATTAAAATAGCCAAAAACGAGCCAACGGTTCCCACATCAATATTTCTAAAGAAAAGAGATAGTAAAATGTAAGACAAATTTTCTGTTACGTCCCAACCGATGAACGTAATTTATTAATATTTATTTTGGTCCTGGTATTTTTCAACCACTAGACCGGGAACCCAGAAATATTGTGAAAGGATATTGGTATTTTCTTTTGTTTTTAAATAAATTAACTCACTGCAAATTTAAGAGTTATAGAATATATTGAAATTAATTCAAAGTTACAAAAAGATAAATGTTTACAAAAAGATAAATGCTTACAAAAAGATAAATGCTTACAAAAAGATAAATGCTTACAAAAAGATAAATGCTTACAAAAAGATAAATGCTTACAAAAAGATAAATGCTTACAAAAAGATAAATGCTTACAAAAAGATAAATGCTTACAAAAATCTATTGTTTCAGATTTGTATTAATTTTCAAAGTTTTACACATGTGAAACTACAATAAGTTGAACACATACCTTTATTGTTACGTCGATACACGTGGGTCTTTTGGTCAATTAATATTTTTGTTATTTAACGCGGTTAATTATTTATTTAATTTTATGTGAAATCAAGTAGGAAGTTAGAATATTATTACGATTTTACTTTAAAATAACAAATGAAAACTTATTCTTTAACACTGAGTTTAATTTAAAATAAACTATTTAGCTGCGTGAGAGTAGCCACAGTCACTAGCTAATTGGGCGATCCGCACAGTTCGGGGTCAGGATGACGAGAGTGAGTTCATGCGAAGTTTTCTTGGGACTCGAATTTTTGGGCGTTTCCAAATTACTAATTGGGGGAAAACAGTATCCA
The DNA here is from genome assembly GCA_000956155.1 of Cotesia vestalis. Classification (NCBI taxonomy): domain Eukaryota; kingdom Metazoa; phylum Arthropoda; class Insecta; order Hymenoptera; family Braconidae; genus Cotesia; species Cotesia vestalis. The sequence goes on along the minus strand of JZSA01002851.1, from coordinate 8,730 downwards.
ATTACCTGTCTATTTCCCTTAGTTTACCCTCTCTTCCGATTTTCCAAGACGTTCGCTCGAACTCCCTTCCTTGGGCCCAGAGGGCATGATGTGCCTCTCTCTCTCTCTCTCTCTTACTTATAGGCTAATATATATATAACTATGTATTGGTATACGTGTAAGCACATTTACATGCATACAAATACATAGTTTTATTTAACTAAGTCTTATATTTTATTAATAACTATTACTAATAATATTCTTTCCTTATAATTATTTATTCTTTCGTAATTATTTAGGTAATTGTTGTAAACCCCTTTTTATATTACTAAATATTTAAATTATTATTTAAATATTTTCTATTGTTTTAGTTGTTAATTCCCCTTTTTTTGTAATTATTTAAATACTTCCTATTTATATTAATGTCGGTTATTAAATTTGTTGTTAAACTTTTATTATTAAATTTTTAGTTCTTTAAAATTATTTTACCTTAAAAGTTTTAAATTTATTTTCTATTATTTTTAATCCCGTTTAAACGTTTAAAAAATTTCTAAAGTTCTTTTCTAAAATGCTGTCAATACAGAGGGCAATAAAAATTCCATTTACTTGTGTACTTAGGATTTTTAATCTTCAAAGAACTCGAGTCCGCTTAATGACGGGAAATTTTTCGGCGAGATCGGACGAGACACCTAATGCGTTTCTCGTTATCAGTGTCCGTTGTAAATTTTATTTCCTTTTTCAAAAATATATTTTTAAAAGAATAAAATTATATTATACAGACAAATAAATTAATGTTAAAATAAGACCACGACGTAACACCACCGCCGTTAGACGGAAGCACGAGTGAAAAGAAATTTATTATCATTGAACGAGAGCGACGCGAAGTCTCTTGTCCGTCTCTAGGTTGTTAAACTACTACTAATCCTATTTTAAATAAATTATTATCAATTATACTACGAGATGATTGCTGAAAACTCATTGACTTTTTCTTAATTGATGGACAGTCGTGGTTGGTTGGCAGTAGTTTCATGGGCTGGTAATGGAGGATAAACTTCTGGTGCACTTGGCGGTAATTCTTTCCCCGGATCCAGATTGTCACTTTCTACCGGTTTTTGAGCAGGAACTCCTGAATCCTGCGGGGTTCTCGCTAGGTGTAGCAAGAGTTGAGCCACTGAGTCCCAAATTGCTCCCAATAAATGAAAGGACCAGCCATAAAGGAATGCAGCGCAATTCCGTGTAAGAGAATATCAACCACGGATTTTATTAACTGGTAACACATTACTATCCCGATGACGCCGGCGCTGTAGGTCCCAAACTTGATGAATCTTCCCCAAGTTTTGTCCCACGCACTTTCAGCTAATTGTTCCAGGACTTCGTCGTTTAGTACATTCATGATAGATGGGTTCACTCTTGATCCATTGGAGAACTGCTGGGCTACTGTTTCAATTACCGAGGTTTGTTCTATTGGGAACATAATTCGGTTCCTCATGGCATCCAAGTCGTCTCGAGTGTAAATCCCTCTGGTTGCTACGTTGGAGGGACTGCGGTAGCTCCAACTCCCTTTTGTATCCGGTTTTAGACTGACCGGGGGTACGGTTTCCACTGGGGTCGGCATGAACTTGTACCAGGTTGTACCCAGTTTGTAATGTTGGAGTAACGGTGAATTACAAGGAATTTCAGAAGCTTGATTAGTGAGGACGTGGGTCCTCGGCATCAAATACATACTGAGATTTCCCCGTGTTACTGGAATTCGGTTATAACAGGTGATCGCATGTCGTATTTTTACTTCAACCGGAATGCATTGAACGATGTGTATAACTTCGCCGGCGAGGACAGCCATATATCCGGGGCCTCCCATGAATCTATACGCAAATTCGTCAGGCTGGGTTGATGCGATGGCCAATGAGTTTTTAAGCATATCTTTCTCTATTTTACATCGGTATATCATTACGTTTACATAAAGAGATTGAATCTGATTCCTCAAGTATTTTTCTACATACACGAACTTGGCATTAGCGTACAAGAAAAGATCCAAATTTTCTGGATTGGTCTCTACTATTTTATTGACTCCCAAGGAAGCGAGATCTTTACCCTGGACAATAAATAAACGCGGATGTTCGGTTTTCAACATAGAAAGACCACATGAGTCCTCAGTTCCAATAGTAGTAAGCGAGAAGCTTGTATCCCTGACGCTGGCAGAAAACACTGTTCCTGACTTAGAGACTAACTTAGTCACCAGTCCCTTGAAAAGTACGGAATAAGTGCTTTCTTTACAAAATTTTTGAGGTATTGAGTCCCAAAAGGTATAACCTCCATCAGAGTCAATACAACTACCCTCGTTTAATTTGCAATTAAAACCCGATGGTAAATAAATTTTATTAAATTCTACCTTAACTCTAGAAAAAAAGGATTTTAAAGTAATTTTTACAGTGCCCATTACGATAACTGAATTCCAGGTGCCGTAAGGGTCGGAATATTGTGTGCCTGCACAAGTACCATCATTTGTGATACTTCCTGCAAGCGTTATACTTCTCATAGCCGTTGAATTTACCTGTAACCCGTCAAGGACGGTGTTACTGATGCGAAGAGTGCCGTAGTTATGTGCCACTCGGCAGGCTTCGCGCGAGATCGTGTGGACGTATTCCATATGGGCATTTTCTACTAAAGATACGTGGGAATGCATTCCACAATAATACACCGCTCTAGTAATCTCAACTTTGCATTGTAACACGTTGATATGATCAAACTCATTCAACTGTACTAACGCGACATCCACTAGGCTTTGATCCAGAAGGGATATTGTCGTCATGTTTAAGAACTCGCTGCCGCAATCGTATCCGATCATTGCGGTAACTGAAGTGACGAATAAGAAGCACAATACTGCGATTAAAGACTTCATCTGCAACAGAAACATAATTAGGGCTGGTAATCGGGGTCTGAGTCCACGATTTTTCCTTTATTATTTGTGTTTTTCTTAGTAACAGGTTAGGGTTTTATTTTAGATAATTTTAACCGATTAGGGTGGACAATTTTTGTTGTGTTCTTTATTTTAATCTTTACATTTCCATCCGGGAACGTTTGCAAGATCTCAAATGGGCCATCGTAATGGTCCCCGAACTTATGGGGTTTGGGTCCTTTTGAAAGGAACACATTATCACCCTCTTTAAAAGTTACTGCTTTGATTTTTTTGTCGTATATTTCCTTTGATTTTTCCTTCGAATCTATTAGATTTGACCGGGCCAATTTACGAATTTTGGTTAATCTTTCAACTAGATTGACTATATAGTCATCGTACGTTGGTAATTTGTCTAGATCGTGCAAAGGTTCCTCGGTGGGTACACGTGCTATTTTCCCATATACCAATTCAAAAGGGGTAAATTTTGTTCCTTCGTGAATACAGGTGTTGTAAGAAAATGTCGCTAGTTCTAACCATTCATCCCATTCGCTATCCCTGCTAACATACTGTTTTAAATATTCTCCTAAAACGTGATGGGAACGTTCTAGGGAACCGTTTGACTGGGGCCGGAAAGCTGTGGTTTGAATTTTCTTTATTTTAAATCGTTTACATATCCTTTGCATGAAAGCGCTAATAAAATTTCTACCTTGATCAGTCAATAATACTTTGGGAGCACCAAAAGTACAAAGCAGACGCTTAATAAAGGTATCCGCGACGGCAATAGCAGACATAGATGCTAAAGGAGCAGCTATGCAATACTTGGACAATTGATCTTGAATCGTGAGTATATATTCGTGACCTCGTTTTGTAACCGGTAATGGACCCACGATGTCCATTTCAATTTTTTCGAACACTAATCCGGGTGTATCGGTGATTAGCATTGGCTGGTTTGTTTTGACGCGAACCAATTTTTTTAGTTGGCAATCTATACATTGTTGTATCCGGAATTGTACATCCTGCTTTAAATTTTCCCAATAATAATTTGTTTTAATGCGGTTGTATGTTTTTGACACACCTTTGTGTCCTCCCACAGGAAACTTATGGGCTTCATAGAATATCCGATCCCGGTCCTCCTGAGAGACATATTTAACCGTACCTAAGCAAATTATGGGTTTAATTTCATCTGTTCCATATATTTCACAGATCAGAGAGAGTACCTCTGCCCATGGAATATTTTCTATAAAATCAGAGTATGCGATTGAGAAGGACGAAATATTTTTATCCCGTAATATTCCTTTGAGCTTAACTAGCGTTTTTGCTATATTTAATCTAATTTTTAATGACGATTCCCCTTCTGTCCCCCGAATTACTAGACCGAAGTAGTTTCTTTCCCCCCTTTTGTCTTTGACGACGATGATATCAGTTTTTTCTTCTTTGTTATCTGGTTCATCTTGAGGGTTAGACGACTCACTGGTAGACGTTTCGCTTCCTGCGTCAAAGTCGATTCCTGAGGATTCCGATTCATATGGTCTATTCTGAGATAAATCGTTTTTATTTTCTGTTTTGTTATTAATTTTTTTAATGTCCGTTTCCACCACCGGACTGTCCGATTCGCTGGCAGACGCCCTGTCTGCTAAACGGGAATCGCTTTTCCGAGCTCTCCTTGTTTTCCTGGAAGACCTGTCCTGCTCCGCTGGTTGGGAGATTTCCGGGTTCAGGTTGGACGGATCCAGGAGTTCTACCGTCTTTCGCGGCCTCCTTACACCACGAGTTTAAAATTAAATGTTGAACGATATGTGGTTGATGTTCAATGTAATTGCGTTTATAATCAAAGTAAAAAATGTAAACACATCGCTGCGCTGATTAACTTCATAAACAATGAAAATAGTGCTTCAAAAACAAGTATTGAACAGCAATGGGGCAAACCCAGTGCTCGACAATTTGCCAAAGACAAGTACTCGAAGGGATCATATTTTGAAAACATGATACCTCACAAATATGATCAACTACATGATTCAAAAGACGTAGAAATCTCCGAATTGGTGTCTGACTGTCCGTTGAAACAAATTTTAATTGCTCAATCTAGTAAAAATAATCTCCACACTGTTCGAAATGTCCTGAACTCATTAAAAACGCAAGTTGAACTTAATATCGAGAAGGAAGACTGTGCAGAATGCGTAAATAATTTTTTAATTTTTTACAAAGAACATCTTACTTATTCACGTATTTATGAAATAGATAACAATATTAAAGAATTTTATATGAATAATATTGTGTTATCTGAAGAACATATTGTCGCATTAGCCTGTGAAACGTTGGATCAATCATTATGTGAAAACTGGTTCAAAGCTAGGCACCTGAGAATTTCTGCTAGTACAAATGTTCATAACATTAAAACACTGAATAGAAAATCAATCGAAAGCTCAGTATCTGATTTTTTAAGTAAAAAAAAAATTGATACAGCTTCTACTCGATATGGTTTAAAAAATGAACCTATTGCACGAGATAAATACGAGACACTTTATAATTGTAAGGTCAAACGTGTTGGTGTTATCGTTAAAGAAAATCAACCTTGGCTATGCGGAAGTATTGATGGTGTTGTGATAGATGATGGTTGTATCACAAAAATTGTTGAAATCAAGTGTCCTAGTTCTTGTGAGAAGAAAGCTGTCGTAAATTTTAATGATAAGTCATGCAATGTAAAATATTTACAATTTGTAGAAGATCAATTGATTGTAAAGCATACTGATGTTTATTACACTCAGATGCAAGTACAAATGTATATTACCGGTATGACTGTCTGTGATCTTTTAGTTTATTCGCCTCTTCCAAATGGTAGTTGCTTGATTGAAGTACACCGAGATGAAGATTTTATACAAGCTGTCATTATTAAAAGTGAACAGTTTAACTTTCAAAATTATTTACCTGCTTTATATAAGGCTGTATTAACCAAAGAATCAAATTATAATAGAAGCTTAAAAGAAAATGAAAATTTGATTGCCAGTGAAGATGAAGAATTATTAGAAAATCGTACTTTTACTGGCCGGGATATCAGTAATAACTTAGATTAAAGAATATAACAATTATATTTGTTGATACCTGAGTAATAATGTTAAGAAAAAATTTTATTGTTTGTTACGCAAGTATTATTGATAAATATTTTATTACAATTTAAACATTTGTTATAATATGTAACGAAATGATTTTTTATAATATTGATTAAAAATTTGTGGTAAATTAGAGTAAAAAATTAAATATATTTTTACATGTTTTAGTTTTAAAAAATATATACAAATTAATCGAGTTTTATATAATAATGGTTGAATTTTTTATAATATTGATTAATATTTAATATTGATTATTTGTTTGTAGTAAATTAGAGTAAAAAATACAATAAATTTCAACACGTTGAAGTTTTCAAAAATGTAAACAAATTTTTCGAGTTTTATGTAGTTTTTAATTTCCACCCTCTTTATCTTCTTTATTTGACAATATTGGAGGTTGTAAATTTACTAAAACACAACAGATGTGCAAAATGTCATCTATGCAATGAAGTAAATTTTCTGGAATTTTATTCAGTATCTGATACGTTCTTAAGCGCTGCATGATCCGTTCTACGTGAATTCTTACTCGTGCAACACTGTATGTTTCTAGAGTTTCTGCTTTGGAAAATTCATTTTTCTTTTCCAAAAACGGTGGCATAATTATATTTACTTTTTTACCACTTGTATCTATGACCGTTTTAATTTCAGGAAAACCTTTATCAGCTAATACTTTGTCACCATCTTCTAACAAATCAAGCAACCCTGATTCTATTGTCAGCTGAGAATCTGACTTCCGTCCTCCAGCAACTTTAGATTTTAAGCTAATAAAACCTCCAGGAGTTATACCAATTAGAACTTTAGCCGTAAAGTTCTTTTTATATTGAGAGTATGTAAAAACACGATTGTCGACACTGGAAGGAATTTCAATCCTGAATTCTGTGCAATCAATTATTACTCTCGTATCACTGCATTCTGGACGAAAACAATCAGGCATTGTTTCTTGTACAGCGTCGATATCAGGCCAAAATACTAAATTTCTTGTTGCACCCGCAAGCTTTTGTAAAATGTCGAAAAATATTCTTGAAACCGTTGTTCTATGTACACTGAATAATACGCCAAGAGCTGAAAATGTTAACCCGGTTTTCATTTTCATCAAGAATATCAGCAGCCGATCTTTCGTTGAAACGACGCATTTTTTAGAGCTACTCACTCTTCTTAATAAAAATTCGAAATTTTCAAAACTCACTCCTGCAAGATCTATCAACTCATTATTATTTTTTATCGATGAAAAGTCAATGAACTGAGTAATGTCAGATTGCATTTGTTGATTAACGAATGTTGTATGAGGAGTACCACATTTTTTGGAGATGCATTTTTTTTTATCAATTTTAACTTTAATTGACCTAGTATCGTGGATAATTTCTGTTTGAGTCTCTGCATACTCAACACTCGAGAATAATATGCGATAGGTTTATCTTTACCTATTTCTCCCTGTGACAGTACTGCCCCTATTGCCATTCGAAAAATCAGGGTATTGTAAGATTGGTGCAGTACATAACGCTGTTTTTAGTTCCTTGAAAGCAGCCTGAGCGTCCTCAGTCCATACAAATTCTCGGTCCTTTTCGAACAATCTCGTCAGAGGTTTCGCAATTTTTGAAAAATTTTTAATAAAACGGCGATAATAGCCAGTTAGCCCTAGAAATTCCCTAATATTATGGGGGTTCTTCGGGACTGGAAACTTTTCCACAGCTTCCAGTTTTTCAGGATTGGGTTTCAAACCCTCTCGGCTGATAACATGTCCTAAGTAATTTACCTCTGGACGTAAAAATTCGCATTTTTCGGGCTGAAGTTGTAGGTTCGCTTTCCGTAACCTATCCATAAGATCATCTATTCTTTGTTCGTGTTCAGCAAGGTTCCTGGCAAAAACGATTGTGACAGGGAAAACTGAATTTCCCATGGTCGTTATCGACCACCTTATTGACGCCACGATAAATAGGGGTTTTCCCTTACCGTTCGATTTTTTACAAGTAATTCAGACTTGTCACCGGGCGTGCAAATCGAAAGTCCCCACTGCTGTCCCCGAAAACGAAGCGGGGTTGACAATAGGAAAGTTCGAGAACTTGGAGTTGAGGGTTATAAAAGAGCTGGCAAAAGAAACATCGAGGCTTTTTTGAGCCAGGCCTTGGAACCAGTAACGCTAGCAGGCTTTTGAGCCAGTGACGCTTTTGAGACAGTGAGGCCTTTGACAAAACAGTGAGTCAGTGTAGTGCTGTGTAATAAATTCTGTCATCGAGATCTAGGACCATCAAGAAGGAAGTCAATGTACGATCCGGAACTGGGAACCCTTTGCTTGGAACCAGATAGTTTATTGACGAGAGAGAGACCAACCAGCCGCTGATTTCGCCAGTTTTCAACCATGACATCGGTCAACGTTTGGAGAATTGGAAAAGTTAAGTCAGGTATTATTATTACAATTATTTCAGGCCAAGCTTGAATTTGTAAATTGAAAGGCCGAATTAACTGTAATAAAAATTTGTCAATTAATGATCGCTATTGTCTCAGATGTCACTTTTAATTTTATAGATTCTTTTGTAAGTAAATTATTCATCAAATGTCATTTATTAGTTGTTACAAGTCTTTAAGTTATGAGAAATTAATTAAGTAAAATGATCTTGGTAAAATTTGAAATAGTAGAAGCATTTGTGTAATTTAGATAGTCAAGGTCATTTTGGAATATATGCAGTTTAAATATTTAATAAGGCTTGTTAAATTTGTAGAATTTGAAATTTTGTAAAATTAATTCTAGGCCGT
>JZSA01002849.1:0-27181 GCA_000956155.1 Cotesia vestalis | reverse complement strand
ATTTTTATATTATTTTTCAGTAATATTTATGAATAATTTTATTGACATAATAACATGTCCATTTCTTTTGTTTGTCGTGTTTATGAGTGTTACCAATTTTGTAAATTGAGCAATAAAATTGACACAAAAAACGCTCAACACGGCGCTCATTAACAGGGGTTTTTGTGTATTCCTCTCTTTTTTTATCTTTAAATTACTTTTCGGTAATATTTATGGATAATTTTAATGACATGATAACATGACCATTTTTTTCTTTGTTGAGTTCATGAATGTTACCATTTTTGTACATCCTATCCTATTCTATATACTAAAATTGACGTTAGAATGAAGTTAGCTTAGTATCGAAAACATGGACCCTGATTCCTTATTAGTTAAGATGAATGCGCGAGTAGCGCGCTATTCAAATTTCTAGTATACTAAAATTGATGGTAGAATAAAGTTAGCTTAGTATCGAAAACATGGACCCTGATTCATTATTGGTTAAGATTAAGGCGCGCAAGTAATGCACTATTCAAATTTCTAATTGAGCAATAAAATTAACACAAAATACGCTCGAGTACGGGAGCTCATTAACAGGTGTTTTTGTGTATACATTTTTTGTTTATTTTTATATTATTTTTCAGTAATATTTATGAATAATTTTATTGACATAATAACATGTCCATTTCTTTTGTTTGTCGTGTTTATGAGTGTTACCATTTTTGTAAATTGCGCAATAAAATTGATACAAAAAACGCTCAACACGGGCGCTCATTAACAGGGGTTTTTGTGTATTCCTCTCTTTTTTTATCTTTAAATTACTTTTCGGTAATATTTATGGATAATTTTAATGACATGATAACATGACCATTTTTTTCTTTGTTGAGTTCATGAATGTTACCATTTTTGTACATCCTATCCTATTCTATATACTAAAATTGACGTTAGAATGAAGTTAGCTTAGTATCGAAAACATGGACCCTGATTCATTATTGGTTAAGATTAAGGCGCGCAAGTAATGCACTATTCAAATTTCTAATTGAGCAATAAAATTAACACAAAATACGCTCGAGTACGGGAGCTCATTAACAGGTGTTTTTGTGTATACATTTTTTGTTTATTTTTATATTATTTTTCAGTAATATTTATGAATAATTTTATTGACATAATAACATGTCCATTTCTTTTGTTGATATTTGGTAGTTCAATAAATATATGTAAGCTCAATAACGATAATACTGCCACTCACAACATTCGGCTTTATTTTACGAATGAACAAATCAATATAGTTAATACCTTTAGGTACTTAGGCGTTGTTTTTGACAGCACAATCTCTTGGAAGTGTCAAGTAGCTAGCATTAAAACACGTTCTGCACATGCCTTGCACAGAATCAGAATGCAGGATAGAAATTTAAGTATTCCGCTAAAACGTAAACTTATAGTTGGCCTGGGCCTACCCATTTTTGACTACTGTTCCTGTGTCTTAACAAATCTAACATCTGAACTAGAAAAATCTTTACGAGTTTCGTTAAACAATTGTGTACGATTTGTACTTCGTATTAGGCGTAGGGAACATATATCCCGTCATTGACGGCATCTTGGCTGGCTACTACCGAATCACCGTAGACTACAACTTGTTGCCTGCGAATTCTATAAAGCTCTATGCCTGATGAAACCGGGCCTATTTGGTAGCCAATTAATACTTTGATCCAATATTGCATCTCGACGAAACCTTGCGCAAACGGATACTCTTCAAGTCCCGTTCGCACGCACGACGACTTTTCAAAAGTCTTTTATAATCACGGGTTGCAATTTTTGAAATGATCTTCCAACCGAAATTACCTCGTCGGCAACGTTAGACGAATTTCGTGATAGATGCTACCTGCATTTATTGCAATCTGATGAAATTTAATCTTAGCGAAGAATACCATTTATGTAAATAATTATACTCGCTATAATTAATTAATACACATATTGTATATACGTTAATGGCCTAATGGCCTAAACTATTGCGATCTTATAATTTCTCTGATCTGCGCAATCGGTATCGTTATTTTATTATCTGGATGCTCTTGTGTAAAATTAAGTTATTGTATTGAACTTGATATATTGTAGTTAATTTACTATGCTGATGTCTTTATTTTACTCTATATATTGTACTTAAAACCTATGTTATTGTACTTTTTGGTCTAGATCACAAGGAGCTTTGCTTCATGATCGAATAATAAATAAATAAATAAATAAATAAAAATACTTGTAATGATGTCCAGCATCTGACTCGTGAAAAAGCAACATAAAGTTGACCATGATTAAAAACATCTTTAGTGAGATCAACTCCAATTTTTTCAAATGTCTGACCCTGAGCTTTGTTAATGGTCATGCAGAATGCTACTCTAATTGGAAACTGTCGTCTCTTGAAAGTGAAAGGATATGTATTTTCACAATATAATGTTAATCTATTGATAAAAACAATTTCTCCAGATCTATCACCTGATAAAATTTTACACTTTAAGAGATTGTCTGCTAACTCTAAGATGATCATCCTTGTACCATTACAAAGCCCTTCACTTAAATTAATAAATAAATAAATAAATAAATAAATTATGATAAAGAATTTAATTTATTGTATAGTCTCAAAGACATTATTAAGAGTATACCTTTAGCACATATCGCACTTATAGTTTAATTAGAGCATAATAACATGAGCATAGAGATAACTTTCCATTCTTCGATTCTAGTATTCTTTAATTGTCTTTTTATAAAGTGTAATGAATCGTCAATTTCTTGTTAACATACGCTGATACTATCATTAAGCGACTTTGATTTGTTGTATCATATCGATTTGAAACTAATGCAGCTTGTAAGGATAGACTCTTCAACTACTACTTTTTTTTTGGCAAATTTTTAAAACTTTCTTAAAGTTCAAGAAATTTGATTACTTGCAATTTCGTTTCACTAACAAATTAAGAATTATCTATATTCTCACGAGTAACACCTATTTTATAAAATAAGTTTATTCTTATTGAATGAAAATAGGGTTAAATACGCTTTACTCAGAAACCTTTTATACAATGTAACGTTGCGAAAAACTGGAAGGCCTCACCCCGAATGTTTTTTCGATGGTTTCCTCCGGTGGATTAGCTCGCCGGACCCAGAGTTCATTTGGAGGAGCACACAACTACAGATAACTTTAATTATTCATGCTAAAGCCATATTTTTTATAATATAGGAGTAGGGCTTACTCATTAAACAAATCATCGAAATAAAATAATAACGTCTATTTTATTAATAATTGATAACTAAATGATCAGATAAATAGAAAAGTTTACAAACATTTCAAATGTCACTACTCAGACACACCTTACAATTTGTCAATCGAATATTATAATAATAATAACCAAATAATTATCAATATACAACTGGATGGAATATTCCATGCCAAATCGACCTCTTTTGAACCTTACCCCTTTAGATTTCGCTGAAAATTTTTTATCTTTTTCTACTCGATGAAAGAGGTTTTTCAGAATTTTTTTATCCAACCCAAAAAAAGTTATAAAGCTTTCAAAAAAATGGCTTTTCTATTTTCAAATAGCTGTAACTCTCTCAAAAATTGACCTTTCGGGAAATTTTTTTTGTTCAAAATTTTTGTTTTTAATTGAATTTTTTGAAAAAATAAATAAAAATAATTTAACACGATCGCTTCTATAAAATAATCGCGATTTTTGTATAAAATCGTTATTTTTTCAAGGTTCGTCGTTCTAAATTTTTTTTTTTTTTTCAAAAAAAACTTCAATCAATTCTAGAATTATCCCCGTGTATCACAGAGTGGGCCGATTTTTTTTCTACTTTTATTTATTTAGTTGAAAAAAAAATTTTCAACATTTTAAAAATGCAAAAATTTTTTTTTCTATAAATATTAACTATATAACATAATAAATGTAATTATATTATTTTAAGGTATTATATTCTCCATATATTGTCCGAATTTACCATTACAACGATTAAGATTCAAATTTTGATACGTTAATACGATCGATAGCCTCGGGCATGATAATTATAGACTTACCTACAGCTAGTTCACTAGAGTATGTTCTAATTTATAAAATATATACGGCTCTTTTATATTGAGATCTAACACATAACCTATAAATCTTTTGTGCTTCATAGAGTTGAATAAAATATTTTTGCCATTACGTTTGATAAATAACAAAAATCTCTAGTCTATGAACATTTTCCTGATCTATTCTTTTTGAGGGTGTTTATTATTTTGATTGTACCAATCTACATTTATTGCGATAATTTGATCTCCACATTATGGCATCAAGTAAACAACGCAGTCGGTGTTGTAATCCTTTTGATTTGGAGTCCTATTTCAAAAGATTGGGCCACTGACTGAAATTATAAGAACAACGTTAGGATTAGGTGATTATCATTTATTATGTACTTCATATCGGAAAGAAGCTACGAATATCTTCAAGCAACTAACAACTACTAGTGATGATCCTAATGTTGATGAAAATGACCATGAAGATAACTCTAGTGATAGTAATGAAAACAATAGTGAGACAGATAGTGACAGTCACTCGACTGTCACAGATCTTCCTTTATAATTACGTAAGTTTTTCAAATTATTTATACGTTCATTCTCTACATTTCTAGCAATTAAATGTTTAATTGTTTTTTTCAGGTTCTATGTCGTTTAATAGCGAACCTAAAGATTCACAATCAAGCTCGGCATCCCAAGTTAGCGTTGCAACTCAATTACCTGCAATAAATCACGCTTCACAACTGTTAAATCAATCAGCAATTCCATTAAAAAAATTAAATGATTATTATTTTCTAAACAACAAAATAAATGAAATATTTGACAGAAATTTCAATGGTCGTGTCTGAAAACTAAATCAATAATAAATAACTACACCATTCTAACAAATATTAAGAACGTATATCAAGAATAAAGTGTTAATATTCATAAGTGATTCAAAAGACTAAATCAATAATAAATAACTACACCAATCTAACAAATATTAAAATCGTAAATCAAGAATAAAGTGTTAATTCAAATCAGTTGTAGTGAATCTTACAAAATCAATCGAAAGACACAAACCTGGTACAATTTTGAAACATTACTCATTGTATTAAATAGATTCAAAACTAAACATTGTACATAAATTGTAATTTTTAAACTTTAATTTGATTCTTAAACAATATATGTATTAAATTAAAGACTGCAAATCTAATCATTTAATCAAAACCTATCTTTCTCAATAAAGTAAGTCTCAAGAGTTCCCGGTATATAGGTCTTAATTGACTTGGGCCGAATACTAATTAATTGTATTAAAAAGTCATTATAACACGAAATTCATTTGTCTCACTAGCTGCTACTTGAAAAATATCTGATCATCTTTGGTATTTCAGTAAAGAGCTGGCTACTCTTGCATTATTTGATGAAAATTTTCCTGTTGAAATTGAACGGCAAATGGTTCAAGCGATGAAAATAAATCAAGAAAAGACTATAATTATTAAAAAACGACGCACGAAGGCTAAACATGAACTGGAAATTTTTTTAACCCTTTAGAGTCAGAGGATCTTGAAACGTCTATGAGTGAGAGTAATGGGGAGAGCGTAAATCCGTAGCTAGACCCAATAGTGGGGTTTCAAGGTTATACTCTAAAGGGTTAAATATAAATTCAAGTGAATTTGTTTCCATGCAATCATTAAAAAAATTTGAAAATTTCGATTTACCATGTGATTTTTTTGATGAAGATGTACTATTGTGGCTAGAAAATGAGAGCTATCAAAAAAATTAAGAGTATTTCAAAAAATTGAAAGTTGTCAATGATATTGCAGAACGTGGCGTTGCTTTAGTAAAAGAATATCACGCATGTCAAACTAAAGATAAATAACAATTTCAATTTCTACTACAATTAGTAAAAGATCATCGACAAAAATATCCAGGCTGTAATAAAAGAATACTTCAATCGTTGTAGTTAAATTGCTTTTTTGTTTTAACAGGATAATATCCATTGACTTCCAAAATTTTTATCGAGTAATGAATTGATAACTTCTCGAAACTTTCGAATATTAAATTCATTTAACTCAGGTCATTATTTTTTTACAGTAAATGAAATGAAGAAGAAAAAAAAGTTTAATACACGAGTACTTTTTCTTTTAGCTTTATGAAAATAATAGCGCATCAGAACCATTTTTAGATATAAAAATAATTTTTAAGACAGTAATAAATTTATTTGTATCAGTTTAATAACTGAAAAGTCAAAATTTGATACATTTCGAAGTTTACGTTTGAATATCTTTAGTGTCTATCTCTATGATAAAAGTGTAAGAGACCTTATTTGTAGAGCGTTGAATCCTCTACAAGAATATGCTATAAACTTATCCATATGAGGTGCGAATGCCGAGCTAGAAAAATAAAATAAAAAAATTGTGTGTGTCAGCTCTGACGCACGACTGGAGTTTACTCTTTACGAACGATTATATCGTATATATTAGAGTGTGCCAAAATGTAACTTACGTGAGAAATCTTTTAAAATTAAAATTTTGAGTTCCACTTTTAACAGCAGCTGTGTTTAAGTATTTTCTGAGATATTTTACAGTGAGAGGATTTATTTGACTTTCATAAAATTTTTAACAGGAGATTCAATTGGGCACTTCCGACCAAATTTTTGAATTTTCAGCGGAAGTGCCCAAACTAAGCTTCTCTTAAAAAAATCTATGAAAATCAAATTTATCGTCTCACCCCAAGATATCTCAGGAAATGCCCAAACGCAGCCCTTGTTGAAAGCGGAACTCAATTTTAATTTTAAAAGGTTTCTCACGGAAGTTACATTTTGGCACACCCTAGTATATATAGATTAGTAAATGATAGTAAATAAAATTAACTATTATCTTACTCGAAGCATACATGATACACTTTTTTACATTAATTATACAATTGATTTGTCAAAATAGTTAACTCTATTAACTTAATATTTTCAAATCGCAAATAAATATCGATAAATGTAAATAAAAAAGTTGTGTGTAAAATCCAATAAACTCCGGAAATTTGTTTGAGGAATAATTTTTCTTTCACAAAAAATAATTATTTGTATCGAAGATTGAAATTCCATGAATAAAATTTCAATTATTTTATGAACAACGCATTTGTTTATAACAATTTTTTAAACAATGAGAGATAAAAATTAAAAAAAAATCATTTTTATGCAGCTTCGGACAGCATAAAAACGAATCATTAATGATAAAAAACTGAAGAATCAAAATTTTTTAATTTTTTCAATAGGGATCTATATATTGAAGCTTTTCAAGAATTACTTCAAGAAAGGAAAAAATCCTCAAATTTATAGTTTAACAATTATCACACTTGTAACGTAGATGTTGAAGCCGAAAAAATTATTAACCCTTCGTAGGTAGCGTGTCTTGTCCGAACTAAGTCGGTCGCATGGTGAGCGCTCCGCCGCCGTGTTAAAACGTACGCGCTGTTGCCAAATGTAAACTAATAGTATTTCCTTGTGAACAAAATATTTCTTCAATGTTTTATGATTAGATAATTTTATTTTTATATTTTATCATAAATTTAATTTTGCTGTTTGGAAGGTGGGCTGACAGTGTCAACCTCTCTCTCCTTTTCATTTGAACTGTAATTTTTACGGAAGAAATTCAGTATCGACCCTGATGAACTATCTGGATTCTTAGCTAAAAATTTAACGTTTGATAACCGTCCTCTGGGGTGACGGCTAGCGGTAGTTTTGCTATTCAAGTTAAGTTGAACTGTGAAGAGACAGAGCTGGGCAAGTGCGTATTCTCGGTAGGGTCACTTGCTGTCAATGAAATTCATACTGTGTAATGATTATTTGCCAACACATGGTTCACTTAACCTCACTCAACCTACAAAGCTGATCTTATATTTTTCATGACAAAAACACTTTTCACACGTAAACTTTATTATTTGGCTGATCATTCGAAACTAAATACAAAACATTTGTTAAAGAAGAGCACTTCGAGTCACTAGCGTTCTCAACCGAAACTCTCACCCACAAAAAATCTTTAAGGTTGAAGTGATCAAACTATGAATTTCGGAGTAATTCTGAAAAAAACTTTTTTTGGTTTTCCTTTCATCGACGATATCTTTCGAACGAATCAACCGATTTTGACCAGCTTGGCAGCGATCGATGTAGTTCTTCGATGTTAGAAGCTTATTAGTTTTTAAAATTGATCGGTATAGCCGCTTAGAAGTTATTTCAAAAAATGTCGGAGTAATAGTAACAAAACACTCGTTTTCAAATATTTCGTCAAAGAAATCTCTCGAACGAATCAACCAATGTTGACCGGATTAGCAGCAATCGACGTGGTTTTCTAAGCTTAAGAGCTGAATAGATTTTTGAGTTGTTCAATGGAGCCGTTTGAAAGTTATTCCAAAAAACCACCTTCAAAATAATTTTTTTCTTAGTTCTTTTGAGATTTTTCCGAATTTCTCAAAATATATTGGTCCGTAACGGTTTTAAGTCACAGGGAATCTAATTTAGTGAGAACTCTTTAGAACGCCGTTTAGTAGGTTACGGTTGGTTTAGTCGTTCAAAAATTATAAAAGCGGTTCACACACACACACATACACACACACATATATATATATATATATATATATATACATACTGACATACAGACAGCATCGCGAGAGTAGTCAGGGAAATTTCCTGAGACCTTAAAACGTCGAGATCTGATGAAAACTCGATTTTGGCAAAACGAGGTGAAAACAATAACTTCCCGATTTTTGAAAATCTTCGATTTTCTTAGCGGCAAGTTAAAAAAGTCGCCACTAAATGACACACCTTAATATGTATGTTTCTCCCAGGCGCATAGAGTGAATTAAGACATCCTTGATCTTGAAGAGACATGGTTATACTCTATTTTAACTGGTTAAGGACACTTCGCAATAATTATGTAGCGTACAAACGGGGTTCAGCGTACCTCGTGTAGCAAAACAGTTTTTATTCGTGTCCTGAGTTAGTAACTTATAATTGGCGCCAAACTTTAGTATAACATTTCCTTTGAGTAATCTAATAGCTGTTTTTTATTCCTAACGATTTTAAAATTCTGGAAAACCGTTGCGAAAGGAAACCTCACGATATAAAACTATTATCATAAACAAAATTAGAAAAACGGTTGACCCTAAAGGCCATCCATAAAAGTCCAAATAGTTATTCAACTTCTAAGCTTGGCCAAGCTCTTTCGACTGGCGCCAATCGCGATAAAATCGGTCAAACTGTTCAAAAGTTATAAGAGGGTCACATTAGGGTAATTTTTTTGAAAATTTTTTTTTTGCTTGACGTCTCAAAAGTTTGTTTAGGATAAGAAAAAATTTTTCCCACCTGAAAAAAATTTTTAATTCCAATTATAGATTAGCCTCAAAGGGGGGTCCCCTTTCCGATTTAAATAACATGGAAAAAAAATTTTTTTTTTAAAAAAAAATTATTTCTCGTGAAAAAAAAAATAGTAAAAATTTTTTGACAAATGTTTCTTGTAGGAAATTAAATTCCCTACGAAATTGATCTGTTATAAAATTTTTATAACTTGAACGGTTTAAAAGTTATAGGCTCTCAAAGTTAAAAAACTAGTTTTTATGGATTTTAAATGAATGCACATGAAGAGATTTTTCAAATTTTCAATTTTTATTATTATTTTTAAACAAAAACAACAGTACTCATCATCGTTTTAACTAGTAAACTATCTTTTAACTTTAACTTCAACTTTTAACTTCGATTTTCACTTTAATTTAAATTTTCTTTCCACTTTAATTATTAATTTCGCAATAACAATAACAATTTTTAAAAAACATAAGGAAACAGATTAACAAATTTACAAATTATTTTTTTACAAGTATCAAATAAATTCTGCTTAAAATAATAAACTTATTTTTATAAAAATATCTAATAACAATCTCAATCAGTTTATTTTCTGCAAGTAGGATATTTTGATCGATGTTGCTTCACTACTTGTAATAAGTTTTGTTTTTGAGTATCGTCTTTTACTAAGGTATTACTATATTGTTGAACTAACGCGATTGCTCTTTCCGCAATATCATTGACTACTTTAAGATTACTGAATACTTTTCGGCATTTTACATAACTTTCTTCAGAATCCCATTGTGCAGGATGTATCTGAAGAAAGTCTGTTGACAGTTTAAATTGTTTAAAAATAGTTAATGACTTTTCAGTCAGAAAATCATCAATATTTTTCGATAGCATTTGACGAAGATTTTTTTCAGATATAATGAATATTTTAGAGCATTTGTTGGTTTTCCGTTTCTCATTTAAAGTTCCTACCATTTGTAATTTAAGATTTATAGGCACGTCAGAATCAAAAAGTGCTAATGCTGACAGCTCTTCAGACAAATACCACAAATGCTTAGCGAATTTATTAGAAGCTGCTGTGGAAATTTTTTTATTGATTTTTTTATAATTTATCAAATTTTGCATTGTTAATAAATCTTGATATGGAGCTTTGATGGCATTTGGAGCTGTAAACCACATTTTCAAATATATTGACACGATAAAAATACAGATTTGACGAATGGAATTGACATCTTCTATCGTTAGTTTCAGTAGCTTTTGAACATAAATATTTTTAACGTATAAATGGCTTTAGATAACCAGCGAGCGTGATGCATTGCTCCTGGTGTTTTAAACAAGATTCCTCGAGGTGGAGATGCGCCCAAAAATATAACAGCTAACTCAAGGAGCTCCCTATAAATTTTAAAATTTCAGTTTTCTGAGCATTTAAAATTTTTGCGACAACTGCATCTTTAATGCCAATTTCATAATCGGACGTATCGATGGTATTCCAAGTATCTTTCAAATGTTTAAATATTGGTACATTCGGGCCCGATGTCACTGGCCAAAAAACTTCCGCAACACTTCGCAAGACAAGCTCACATACATGATGCCGACATGCGAAGTACAATCGGTTTTTATTTAGCCGTTTTTCAAGATACTTACATGTTCCTTTGAATTTACCTTTAAAAATCATTATTTGATAATAATAAAGAGATAACTCCACAATTGAAGATCAACGTTATCTAGTTACAACAATAAAATGATTATTGATCAATGATTCGTACCGGTATTAACATAAGTTGTATCGAAACAAAGAGCTTGAATATGATCAGTAATCTTCCATTGATCTAAATACTCAATGATTTCACTGGCTTGATTATATCCTGTTGCAGAATCAAGTTTTCCAACACCTAGTATTTGTTCAATGTTTGCACTTGATACTACAATAGGTAGCCATTCGAATGTTTTGAGATTTTGAGGGTCCCAAAGTCGCTTTCCATCCCAGTGTAATGTCCACGTTCGTGTTATATCAAAGTTCTCTTTTAAATTTATAGCCATTTTCTCTCTCAAGTTTTTACGTTTTTGTTGAATAGTTGTTGCACTGAAATTTACATTCTTCGGATCAATGTCTAAACTCTGAAGGATAGCTTTGATGATATGAACAGCATTTCGACTTATTGTTTGTGTCCTATCCAACGCTGCGACTACGTCTGGAGTAATGAGATCAACTTTTCTTCGTTTACAAAGAGAACTGTCAAATTCGCCATCATATGATAGTTGTCTTTTTAAACTATTTGATGAAAGCTGACTGTATTCAGATACAGAACAATTAGACAAGCTCTTAGTCAGATCTAAAAATTTGTGAAAATTAATTTTACAAATTAAAAAATAATTGTATACTTCAGTAAGTTTACCATCACATTCTTGATCATTGTGTAGAATGACAGCTGATTGTACTGCATTTTGATTCAATATTTCTTCAGAGATTACTTGTAATCGATCTAAATTTTCCGGAATAAAACCTCGTCGATTTTTGTCTCGCTGATTTATCAAAAATTGTTGTTGTGGCGATGATAATAAATGAAACTCACTTTTTACCGATATATCGAAGAGTTCATCTAAGCTATCTATGAAAACATTTTCTCGTAATTGTTGTGCAGGAGAAGTTTTTCTAGAACAATTTTTATGTACATTTTTCCATTGATCGAATAATTTTTCAAGTTTAATAATGCTATTATAAGTTTTATTCACTCTAATGTCACTATCACTCCAAATTTTCATTACTTCATCAACGACAATTGTAGCACTCTGATGAATATTCATATTCATAACCGACTTTTTATAAAACATTAAACTTAAAACTTGACGATTCGTGGGTAATTTTCGGGGATTTAATTGACGTATTTAATAGCCAATTAAGGGAATATCTTCGTAATTATTATTATTACTATCAGAATTATTCAATAACATTTTGTTTTGGTTAGGATGTCTACTTTGTGTCAAAACAATAAAATTTTTGACATAACCATTTACTGAGTCAAATTGAGCGCTGTAGTCGGTGCGGATATGATTAGCACTATGAGTTTGAATTCAAATATTTATTTTCTAATGATATTAATTATTTATTTTACACTTATTCATATCTTATTTCTATTTTTAATAAAAAAATAGAATTATTTTTTTTTTATTCTGTGGAAAAACTGGAAAAAAACTCAAAATTTTTTTTTTTTAAGTAAATGGTTGAACTACAAAAAATGATTTACTAGTTAAAGCGGTGATAAGCACTGATGTTTTTGTTAAAAAATGATAATAAAAATGGAAAATTTGAAAAATCTCTTCATGTGCATTCATTTAAAATCCATCAAAACTAGTTTTTTTAACTTTAAGAGCCTATAACTTTTAAACCGTTCAAGTTATAAAAATTTTATATCAGATCAATTTCGTAGAGAATTTAATTTCCTACAAGAAACATTTGTCAAAAAATTTTTACTATTTTTTTTTTTTCACGAGAAATAATTGTTTTTTTAGAAAAAAAATTTTTTTTTCCATGTTATTTAAATGGGAAAGGGGACCCCCCTTTGAGGCTAATCTATAATTGGAATTAAAAATTTTTTTCAGGTGGGAAAAATTTTTTCTTATCCTAAACAAACTTGTGAGACGTCAAGCAAAAAAAAAATTTTCAAAAAAATCACCCTAGGGTCACGTACATTGAGACACTACAAAATATCCCGACTTTATCAGCCTGGCGAACTACCACCCGAAATTTTCGTTACCGACACTAGCTAAAATAATAGGTAGTCCCATGACGTCACAAGACGACACGAGGAGGGGAAAACGGTCACAAACCCCAATACTTGAGCGGTGATCGACACTTCGATCTATCCCCCGGTGTAGACCACCACGCTAGATTCTTAAGTCAATCTTACTACTATACTACTATTACCACTAATAGGTGATTACTCACCAAAACTTCTAAAACCTATAAAATATTATCGTTTAACTAATAAGTTTATAATACTACTATTACCACTATTTTATGTTAAATAAATATCATTACGTTTATTATTAATAATTAACTAATCATAATCTCGAAAATAAGTAAAATATTCATACAACCAATTTATTGTATTTCGTTACCGGATATAATAAATTTAATTAAAGTGTTAGTTTGGTGAAATAAAGTTAAGTTTTGTTATAATTTTATTCGCCAACGAATCTTCATTTATCAACTATCAATATCCACTCTGTGTAATTACACACGACCATCTACAAAACTAATCAAGGACAAAGGACCATCTTTGCAGTAAAATTTGTAAGTAATAAAAAAAAGTTAACTGGCACACGTGGGAACTTTTGTCTAATAAATTAATTAATAAATCTATTAAAAACAAAGACAATCAATAATATACGGGAGCGGAATATCCCAGGGCAGTGGACCAAAATTATAACGAAATCTAGGCGATTATTCTTTATCCGCGAGGTCTAGTGGCCTAGAGAATTAAATTTTTCAAAGAAGCAAAAATTTAGTGTTTCAATATATATGAGATTTCCACCTATATATTGACTCATCACGATATCTCTGGAACCATAAGGCGTAGCGACTTGAAATTTGCTAGGATTATTCCTTTCGCCGAGTAGAGGTCAGCTAAGAACGGATTTTACGAAATTCCACCCACAAGGGGGGTTGCGGGGGCGTTAACAATGAAAAATTCCCGTTTTTAAACTATAGGTCCTATCGACTCCAAATATGGTAGGAATTTTCTGTAAGAGATGTAGAAATAATCAAAAAAAAAACAGTTTTTTAATTGAATCTGACAATAGTATATTTAAGGTTATGAATTTCGGTCAATCTCGTAAAATAAAAATCGTACATCTGAACATAAAAAAATTTACTTTTTCATTAGAAAAATCGTTTATTATATTAATTATGACGAAAAAATAGAAATATCTTCAGGAAGAATAAATGAAGTCAGTCGTGTCTATTGCAGTCAAACTACAAGTACATGTGATGTTCGTCGCACATGGGCCGTCCGAAATAGGACATTATATTTTAGTTTTTCGATCGCGTGCTCAAGGATAAAGTTTTTATCTCTTTTTACTGGGCAGCTCAACTCTTCCTTTTTGTCAGCTATTCCTTTTTTACCAACAATTGTTGCGGTACCAATATGCAAACTCTTTGGAATTAATTAATCACTCATCATATCATCTGTGTCCGTATCATCCAACTTATTCTGTACACCTGAATACTCGGATTGATTCGAAATATGATTTTATAATTCGAATCCTTCAGTATCAATAGCTCCGTGATCTTTTTCTTCTTGTAAGCGACCTAGTGCTTTACACTGCCTCGTACTTTACGCGGTACAAGGACACACGGATTCTACGGGAATACCTTCCCTCGTATTTTTTGATGAAAGACTGAACAAGTAACCCGCGGTGTTTTGTGGTCTTGTACATCCGGGTCGCGATTTTTGGAAGGAATTTAAATTTTGTTATTGGTCTGAAATTGCTAATTTGACAGAACGTGGACATAGTGTGCTCAAGGCGTGATTAAGGTGATGTCCGAGTGATTGTCCATTAAAGTGCAAGCGTTGCACTTTTTGTCGTGAAGGCAGAGACCCTGTATTATATTGGGCAACGCCGGATATAACACATTTTTCTTTCGTTCACGATATCTCTCGAACGAATCGATCGATTTTGATTGACTTAACGGTGATCGACGTGGTTTTTTTTTATGTTGAAAGCTGATTAGTTTTTGGAATCGATCGGTAAGGTTATTTAAAAAATATTAAAAAATAAAACCAGATTTGAAAAAAAATTTTTTTCGTGATTTACTTGAGATTTCTTAAAATCTACTGGTCTACAGATAAAGTAACAAAATTTAGGTCATTACAAGTTATTGATATGCTATAACAACGAAACAGTTTTGTTACTATAGCAAAATCTATTAGTTGATTCGAAAAAATACTTAAGTTGATGTACCAAATTTTTTTGTAGAAACATCAAAACTATTCTATTAAAATAACAAAGAGGATTTGTTGGAGTAACAAAGACAATTTGTTAAGGTAATAAAGAGGATTTGTGAGAATAACGACGAGAATTTGTTGGAACAACCCATTGAGTTTATCGTACACAATCATTTTCGTGATAATCTTTTGAGGATTTGGAAAATGTTTTGGCTACAAACTAGTTTTGTCAATGTAACAAAATCACTTTGTAACAGAAACAAAGTCATTTTGTGACAGTAACAAAATGATTGTGTCAGACGAACAAATTGCTTTTGTGATTTAACAAACTGGAACATTTTGTTAATGCAACTAATATGAATTTGTTGCTATAACTATACTCATTTATTACCACAAAATATTTTTCAGTTATCCCGTCTTTTGTTATTTCAACAAAATCGTCTTTATGCGTGCGCGCGGGTGTGTGTGTGTGCGTGTGTGTGTGTGTGTGTGTGTGTGTGTGTGTGTGTGTGTGTGTGTGTGTGTGTGTGTGTGTGTATGTGCGTATTTATTTAAGCCTCTTAGAACTTTTGAACGATTAAACGGATCGGATCGAGATAGGTGGCGATCCAATTATCATTGCCATAAAATTTCGTGGAAATTTGAATCGATTCGATTCGCTAGATTTTGAGAAATCTCAAAAATAAAATTTTCAAAAAATGGTTTTCGACATTTTTTTTTGGATTGTTTATGATGAAACAAAATAATTATTAAGCTCAAAAAACCACGTTATCGCTGCCAAAAACTTAAAAATCAGTTGATCGGTTCGTGAGTTATGGCTGTCGAAAAGATTCAAAAAAAGTGAATTTTTTAAATTTATCTGAAATTTTTTGTCTGATTAGTTTGTGTTTAAAAGTTTATAATAGGATTCGAAAAACTGCGTTAAATGCTACCAACCGTGTGAAAATCGGTTTATTCATTCGATAATAAATGCAGTTTAAGAATTCAAAAAATGTTAAATAAATCATGTTTAGATATGGAATTAGTGGGAAGTTTCAGGGACGGATTTAAGGGTCAATCATTTTCCTAATTTTTTTGACAATAATTCTTTAATATTGAGCCTAAATCGAAGCCGCTCTTATAACATTTCTTACGTAGTCATCGTTGTAAATATCTTTCTTTGTAAAAATGTAAAGGAAAAATTTAAACAAATTTTATGGGTGGAAAAAATTATGACTACAAACTATCTTATTTAATAATTTTAGCTCGTAGTACAAGATCCTCTGGAAACTGCTGCGGATTCATCAAATGGTTCTTCTGGAACATCTGCTCACGTGACAGCTCAAGTAGTAGTGAACACAACTCATTCAGGTCAACATAACCTTCTAAATTCGGACGCAGCATCTTCATCTACCAGTGGAATCGTTAGTGGTTCACCTCATTATATTACTGTAACAGGTATAGTATTAAATCAATAGTTAAGTCCCAATTTTCATAAATGTAAATTTGAATTTTTTGTTATTTCAATTAATAGGTGACTGAAACATGAATTTGACATCACAACTAACAACCAAGTTTGTTAACTTAGCTTTGTTATAGTCCAACATTGTTATCACTACTTCGAAAAATATTCAATCGATAAAATATTGATTGAAGCAAACTATTAGCAACAATGAACGTAATCTGGCACGCCAAAAAGAAACGAAGTTCAGTCATCACGCGGCTATAAATTAGACATTGTATAGCCATCATACATAGTGTATACATTGCGGTTATGAAAAAAAATTTTTTTTTAACTTCTGGCTAAGAAAATCAATGATTTTCGAAAAATCGGGGTTATTGATTTTACCCCGTTTTGCGAAAATCGAGGTTTCAACAGATCTCGACGTTTGGAAGCCCTAGGAAGCTTCCCTAACTATTTTTACGATGATGTCCGTACGTCTTTAATCGAATTTTGTCAAGTCCGAGAATTTACACATTAATTTTAATCCATTTATTTTAGTCCAAGTTAATTAAATTATTCCGATAATTGAATAAATTTTGTATTGCCTAAATTATTTTTATTCAATCCAAATCATATTTATTTAATCCAAATCATTTTATTTAGTCCATTTATCAGCGGTAAATTTAACTAAATTTTATTTCTTTCGTAAACGTGAAATTTTGACAAAAGATATTTCAGTGTAAGCCGAGAGATTTTAGTTTTGTCCTTGAGAGGTTTTATACTGAGTTTTAGCGCGTGACAAGATGGCCGACTCTCTCGAGGTTGTGAGTTTTTATGTTAGTTTTTGACAAAATTTGATAAGTGTCTCAATTTGTAATTTCAAGCCAATTATTTGATTAACAAGTTTAATGATTATTTCCTGAATCTAGTTTTATTTTAATTGTAACAAATTCTTAAATTATTGCGCTGAATAATTTACCGCGTGATTTTCTAATGTTAAATAAATTTCTAACTTGAATAATTTAATTTGACGATTTACTCAATTTCATTTTTACTGACTTAAGCCAAATTCCAAGCCCTCAATTATCAATAATCAAATTTAACACATGACATTGAAATCTGAGATTAATGAACCGAAATTCTTCCTGGTAATATTAACTCAGACTGGCGTATGAGTTCTAATCTATAATCTCATGTAGACGAATTATTTTTCCTAAACGATTTAATCAATAACCCGAAAAAGTTCCTAGTATTATTAATTAATTGTTTCGTAATTTTTTCCGAATTTTAATTCTAAAATAACTAACGATTGTGACCGAGCACGAATTGGCAGTGACCTTCAGCCAACATGAGGCCTGGCTGATGCCGCAGTCCCGAAGAATAATTGAGACTCGTTATTTGTACCTGGAGTTTTTAGAATTTTATCTGCGCTCCCAGGGTGAGCTGCAACTCCTCGTCTACGGATTCTGGTGTGAATTTTCCTTCCCCACTATCACTACGACAGCTCTCCACCTCGGGGCCTCGTTTAATAGCTTCAAGCTATGGTAACGAGGGTTTAAGATCATAGCGCACTCTGATCCGTCGATAACTAACTTAATGCGGATAAAAGGACCTTTAACGGGTAACGACCACTCCGTTACATTCTTTAATGGCTTCACCGATCACTTCAAAAAACTAGTCAGTTCTTAACCTTGAAAACTACGTCAATCGCCGTTGGACTGGTCAAAACCGGTTGATTTGTTCGTAAGATATCGAAAACGAAAAATTTCAAAAAAAATGTTTTTTCAAAAAATCGCTTTAATGGCTTTACCGATCACTTTCAAAAACTAGTCAGCTCTTAAGGTAGAACCTCTGCGACAGTACAGATAAATAATTTTGGCTCACTATCCATTTTATACGTATCGAAAGATTTAAGGTTGTAGGTTAAGTTGTTTTAACCTTACTGTACTCCTCGACCACTATATTCTCTATACATAGACATACACACTATGGTTTCAGCGACTAGCGGCTGTTTTTCGTACCCCCTCTCCAAAAAATAATCCTCTAAAAGTGAAATTTTTTTTTAATTAATCTCAAAAATTACGCGGTAAATGATTTTCATTTTTTTTTTTTTAATTGTTTGAAATATCATATTATTCAATCTACTACTTTTTCGATAGAATGGTCAAATTCCTTCGGTGGAAATAATTAATAACACTGTCATTTTTAATCGCTTCTCCTATGTGACATGTACAAAAAATGTCATCTTCAATTGCAATCATCTCAAGTTAGGTACGGTAAATCGTCTTAAAATTTTAACAGCATATGTATTATGCATTTAATGACTTATCTTTAAAGTTTCGAGGATTTTTCAAAAGATTGCTTTTATAACCGTACTATCTTAACATGAAAAAACCACGTCGATCGCCGCCAGTCCGATCAAAATCGGTTAATTCTTTCGTGAGTTATCGTTGATGAAAGAAAACCGAAAATAGTGTTTTTTCGGAATTACTTCGAAATTACTAGTCCGATCTTGAATACTAAATCGAATGCCACCAACCACGTCCGTGATTAAGAAATCTAATTTGAAATGATTTGAAATGATTTAAAAGCATCGGATTTTATCACTATATAGATATACAATTACGTGGAGGTAATCATTTCAAATCATCTTTCTGAATCAGGGGTAGGAATCAGTTGAATCATTTAAAGGTTATTTCGGTTTGAAAATCTGAAAAATAGTGTTTTGTCTAGTGTCTATCAGACTTTTGAGCTCGAAAAACTCAAAAGCATACAATAGGTATTTTTTTTTGAGCTCGGAGAGCTTAAAAACGTCATAAGTGCAATTTCAAGCGTTTCGGTATGGAATTGGCGGTAAGTTGCAGAGATGGCCTTCAGGGTCAACCGTTTTTCTAATTTTTTTCTTTAATCAACAATACATGGAAAATTTATGAAATCGAATAATCAAAATTAATCGTATGCTTTGTAATATCTAAATAATGGGTATTAATAACTATTACATAATTTTTAAGTTGAATCTCATATTGACAGCCAATCGACAGCGCTAAGACGCAATTTTTTTACTTTAACCTAAAAAATTAACTGTACGAGTTTGAACTCTTTTGATGCAATAAATTATTCTTAAATTAATTCTTACTATTTTAATAGTAATTAATCATTTACGGAAATGATTATAAATAAACTTTAATAATATCGATTACTTAACAATATGTTTCGATAAATAAAAATAAGCAGATGATTCGACGCATGCGCAGTATAGGTGTCAATAATTGGGATTAAGATATGTTAATAATTAGATCAATCAGTTTTTTTACCTGATAATAATTGGTGTATTCGGATAATCAATTTCATTAGTAAATATCACTGATGATCATTTTAAAAAAATAAACTGATTAGTAAAAACATTAC
Organism: Cotesia vestalis; assembly: GCA_000956155.1. Lineage (NCBI taxonomy): Eukaryota > Metazoa > Arthropoda > Insecta > Hymenoptera > Braconidae > Cotesia > Cotesia vestalis. Next base: position 7,058 of record JZSA01002849.1, on the reverse strand, counting down.
TTGAGATATTACTACAATCAAAATTCAACGGTATTAATATTTGATTGTTAAAAAAAAAATCAAATCATAATTTTGTCTCTTACAGTGTCAACAATTGGGGCTTTTACGTTGTATGGATAATTCGATAGATATGTAGAAAATTATTTGCAAAGATTATATTCAACCAAGCAATTTTGGTAATATTAAAAAATTCATAACTTGAATACAAACTTGATTCCCCAATTCAAATTTTCAGGGCTTCTTAGGAACATAATAATAACGGAACCTGACAAAGTTCGGTCGAGAAGTTCTCCAACTGCATCTATCTCCTCAATATCAGAAGTAGCATTGTCACTACCACTTGCAGATATTGTTTCTTCGTTGTCTTGTTCTTCTGTTTTTTCTTCATTTAAACTAAGATTCAATTTTTTCCGACAAGCCCCTAGCAGTTTTGGAAATGCCGAAAAAATCCCGCAGTTATACAGTATTAATGCGGTATTTTTTCAGCATTTTTTCGGGTGTTTTGGTCAGTTTTTTTATTGAAACATTATGGAACATTTACCGTAAAAATGCGAAATATTTACGCTAAAAATGCGGCATACTTATGGTAATAAGGTGGTAAAATGACTGTTTTAAAACCATATTTAAAAAATGGTGTAAAATTAAATAATGCTCGGACCGGGATTCGAACCCAGAACCTCCCGAGGACAGTCGGCTACTTTACCATTTGAGCTACCCGGTCTATACCAATTGATTTTTGCTTTATCTATATACATTAAGCCACACCGTCCATCTTTCGACAGGCGACAGCAGCGCTACGTAGCCGAATGATTAGTTAATAACGACATCAGCGACCTTAAATGCTCTATTTTGTAATTTATGCAATGAATAAAATACTCTTCAAAGTAAAAAAAAAAAAAAAACTGTAAATGGAACATAAAAAAAAATAATTTAAAAATTCAAAAAAAATTATAACCCATTATTATTTCGTTACGAGACTAGGCTTAAAATTTGTGTTTTGAAGAGTAGAATTTTTGAGAATTTTTTAAAAAAATTTGAAGGATACAAATAATCTTAAAATTCTTGTTTTAACTTTGGAATGAAAAAAAAAAAACAATCAAATTTATGATGAATAATTTTTTGGATAAATTTTTCAAAAAGTTCATCAAAAACACGAAATTAAAAAAAAAAAAGGCCCAAATCGGACAATTTTTCACCAAGTTATGGCTAAAAAAAAAAATACCCGAAATTTTCGAAAATTTGTATCTCTCGATTGGCTGAATGAAAAAATTTGAAAAAATTCATAGAAACCTTTTTCAAAGGGTACAAAAAGATGCCCAAATTTCAGCGAAATCGGAGATACAAATCCATTCGGTAGGATGAGTTGGCATGGAATTCCCCCTTATATATATAGAGATGATATTTTTCTAACCAATTTTTATTCGCTGGATATAATTTTGTTAACACTTTTTAAACATTTTTTAGTATCTGGTGAAGGTGAATCAATCGGTTCCGAGTCTGTGCCGCATCCAACTTATGTGCAATACGTCGAAGGAGACGGCTCAACTTACAATATAACTAATGGACAAATGTAAGTATTTAATTGAATATCCGACATCTTCAACTTTCTGTAATGTATTTTAATAAATACTTGTTTTAGGACTTATCCGGTATACGCTGTCGGTGAAGCAGGAACCATGTACACTTCTTCTTCGAGTCAATATTACACATCAGCTAATACACCAGTAACTTATACCCAGGTATGAAAAATAAGTTAGCTAGAATAGTCTATTACACACCTAGGGAAGTAGAGTAAGAAATGCCTCAGATCACATGTAATTGTTGGCCGACGCGAAGCCGAGGTCGACAGACAGGTGATCTGAGGTTTTCTTATTTACTTCCCGAGGTGTGTATGCTATTTTTTTGCTCGACGAAGGCAGGAAGCGGCAAATTCGTTTAGCGCAGCGGGCCGAAAGTTGACGCTTCCCGCTGCGCTAAACAAAGTTGCTGCTTTGCGCCTTCGTCGAACAAAAAAATAGTATACAGCCCTTGGAAAGTAAAAAAGAAAACCTCAGATCTCATGTCTGTCGACCTCGGCTTCGACCCGGCCAACAATTACATGTGATCTGAAGCTTTTCTCATTTTCCTTCCCAAGGGGTGTAATATACTATATCTTGCAAACTCATTCTAGTCTCGACAAAATTTTAGGTTTCAGGACAAGGTTCAAATACAACTGCTAGTCAAATACTATCGCAAGGTAACGGTACTTACTTAATTCAGCAGAATGTCATTGATAATGATACATCTACTCACACGTTGATTTCTACGTCAACAAGTCGAACAAGTCCGCAAACTGAAAATGCAGTGAGTTTTTTTTTAATATTACCATTCTAGTTTTTTTGAAATTTGTAAAATGAACCTAATATTTCTTGAAACAGTGCCATTATATCATTTAGTTTTTCTTTTAGAAAGTTTTTTCAGTTAGTAAATTGTAAAAATGAAATTTTATGATTTATTGCAATTAGATTTAGTCGATTTATCTACGTCTCCTATCTATGTCCAGTTTTTTTAACAATACTCCTGGTAACAATTTTTGTCAAGTCTTGTATAAATCTGATTCAAAATTCTTGATTATGTGATTCATCTAGATTTCGACAAGTTTAGCGACAATACTGTGAACAAACTTTTACTCCAAAATTTTTAAAGAATTGCTACAGATACTTCATCGAGATTCTTAGGCAAGACTTGAGCAAGAAAATTTGACAAAAAGTCTGATCTTTTTGATTACTATACTTTGAGACTTTCGTAAAAGTAGGGGTTCTGATTATATGTAGCGTATAAATAGTACTTGTTAATCATACTATAAACGAGATTCCAAATAAAAAACGCTGAAGAACTAAATTCTTTATGTCTCCATGAGGAAAGGAATAGTAGCGCGCTCATGGGCCCTATACTAGCGTTTTTTGCGCAAGAGAAGGTCAAAAATCTTGTCAAATTTTTTATGCAGATTTGACAATTAGACTTGACAACATATTGCTAAATCCTCTGCTTTCATAATCTTGCTCAAGTTTGGCCAGAGTCTAAATTCAGAATCTTGATCAACTCTCTTGCTCAAGAACTATCCAATTCTTTCCAAAAAGCTTTGTCAAGTGCTTTGTCGACGGAACTTTTCCAAGATTACTGTGACTAGAGATTTTATTAATTTTATATTGACAGAATAATGAAAGACCAATTTAAAAACTAATTTGACCTATAAGTCAAGTACAATTTTGTCATACATTAATACTGAACTACAAAGTAAATTTATTTTAACCCTTTAATGTTCAGCCTTGAATCCCCACTCTTAATTTGAGTTATATGTCTTTTTCTTTATGTAAGAGAGCTACAGTCTTTTTCTTAGAGAGGGGGTTAGAAAAATTGTAGAAAGGGATGCATGGACACACTACTACAACTAAACCGTCTTTCACATAACCGCATAACGGACTATGATTGGCTCTCTCCCCTAACAGCTCACACCGAGATTCATTGCGCTTTCAGAACATTAAAAGGTTAAGATCATAGACTATTGCTTTTTAAAGAGGTGACATGTTTTGAACCAACGAATGAGTGATTCTTTTCATGTAATTATGATTAATATAAAATAGACTCCAAATTAAATGAAATAACATGCTCATTTTAACATAAAACCACAAGGGGTAAAAAATTTTTTTTGTAGGGAATAAAATCATGACTGTAATAGACTTAAGTCTTAAAGCTGCAGTCAAACTAATGAAAAAAATTACGGAAAACGATCAACACTATAGGTCATCTTTAGAACTCCTTTTTATTATCAAGCACAAGCACAAGTACAAGTACAAAAGCACAACCACAACCACAAAAGCACAAGCACAAGAACAAGCACACACACATTTGAATGTTATTTGTGAATTTGCTCGATAACAGTTTCTGATACACATCTTTACTAGACAACCTCATGAATTTACAGAATACATCGAAACTTTTCTATTAACACCCGACGATCTAGTTTAAACGGATAAAAAAATGGTTTAAATTATATTTTGGTATCTTTTATGAAAATTCGATAATAGAAATAATAAGAGAAAATTTTTTCTAAAAATTGTAAATGCGAAATGGCTGTGCAATGGTATGGCGTAGCGATTCACGTCAAATATTTTTCTCGTTTTAAATAAAAATTTTTCCCCCAAGGAGACTCTTTTCTGACTGTTCGATAAAAACACTTAAGGAACTTATAAGATCTCTAAAACAAGATTTTTTTTAGGAATTCTTTTTTTGGATCTGCCATATTTTATTGTAGGTTTTAAAATATTGGGTAATATTGTTTATTGAAATTGAATATAATTCATTCCCAAGCATTTTGTTGAAATTTCAAGAAGTTGGTTACTTTTTTACAACTACTGGTAAAAAAACACATTTTTTATTAATGTAAATATTATTCCGAGCTCAAAGAGTTAGCTGTTCTAAGATTATGAGCTTTTTGAGCATTCAATGCAGTTTTTCGAATCTTATAGTTAACTTTTAAACACAAACTGATCAGATTGAAAATTTCAGAGAAATTAAAAAAAATTCACTTTTAAGGACAATGGCATACATCTCTATTGATCCATGCACCCCGCGCTTTTTTTAAAATGAAATAATTTTTTTTTTATTCACACTATTATTAATTTACATTTATTGAAATTTTTAACACTATTCTTAATTTAAATTTATTAAAACTTATTTTCTATTTTTTTAGTTCGCTTTTCTATAAAAAGCGTGTTTTTTAGTTTTTTAAACTATTATTTATTGTATTATACTGAGTGTAATCTCCGATACGACCAAATAATTTTTCTGGTTATGCCGAGTAAGATTACACTGGATATAATCCAAAAAAATATGCCATATAATTTGTATTATACTCGATAGAAATGTTGATTATACCCACGGTAACTTCGCCATAATAATTGGTATTGCACAAAAATAAAAATTAAAAAAATGAAATATTAGCAATATAAAACTCGAGCGTAACTATGAACAGGTTGGATCTTATTGTCACAAATATAAATGTAAAAACATACGTATTGTACACTATTTTTATGTACCTTGTAATTATGATAATTATCACAGCAGAAAATAATTTTTACCTAGAAAAAAATATAAATGGTCACTCACCAAAATAATTCTATGATTTATATTTTATTAACGTTCAATATACTGATCGACTATAACTCCCAAATTGTAAACAGCCCTTCACGCACAGGCGCTAGAAAAAAAAATGGCGGAGTTATCGTGGGTATAATCAAAATCTCCACTGAGTTTAATTCGAATTATACGGCATATTTTTTCAGATTATATCCAGTGTAATCTTACGCGGCGTAACCATCAGAAAAATAACTTGATTAAATTAGAGATTACACTCAGTATAAGACAAAAAAATGAGAAAAACGATTGCCCCTAAAGGCCATCCCTGTAACTTCCCCCTAATTTTATACTTAAGCGCTCAAAATTGCACCTATTACGCTTTTGAGCTCATCGAGTTCAAAAATATAATTTCCATGTCATTTTGAGCTCTCCGAGCTTGAAAGTCTTATAGGACTCTAACAAAACACTATTTTTTGAATTTTTAAACCGCAATAACTTTCGAATAAATGAACCGATTTCCACCCGGTTGGCGGCATTCGAAGCAGTTTTTTAAGCTTTATAGAGAATTTTCAAGTTTGAATTGATCAAACTAGGAACTTCGGAATAATCCCGAAAAAACACTTTTTCCGGTTTACTTTCGACACCGATAATTCACAAACAAATTCTCCGACTTTCACGCGGCTGGCAGCATTCGACGCAGTTTCTCAAATTCTATAAAATACTTCTAGACACAAATTAATCAGACCGGAAATTTCGGTATAATTCGAAAAAAAACACTTTTTCATCAACAATAACTCCCGAACGAATCAAACGATTTTGACCGGCTTGGCGGCGATCAATGTGGTTTTTTGATGTTAAGAGCTGATTAGTTTTTGGAATTGATCGGTCAGACCGTTTAAAAGTTATTCTAAAAAAACCACATTTGAAGAAATTTTTAACTTCCCGCTAAGAAAATTGAAAATTTTCAAAAATCGGGAAGTTTTTGGTTTTAACCCGTTTTTCGAAAATCTAGTTTTCATCGGATCTCGAGGTTTTGAGGTTTTGGGATTCTTTCCATTCCCGAGATGGTGTCACTATGTTGGTGTGTGTGTGGGGGGAGGGTGGGGTAAGTAACTGGGATGGCCTTGAGGGTTAACCGTTTTCCTAATTTTTTTTTATTATAGCAACGGCATAGATTTATGTGCATGTGCAAATTTTAATTTCAGATACAGTTAAAAATTGATAATTACATATTGATTACAAAATTAAACTATTAGATTTTTAACTTCCCGCTAAGTAAATTGAAAATTTGAAAGTTATTGGTTTTACCCCGTTCAACGAAAATCGGTTTTTCATCAGATATTGATGTTTTGAGTTCCTAGAAAACTTCTCTGACTATTCCCGCAGTGATTTCACCGTGTCTGTATGTATGTTTTATAACCAAATTTTCCATGGGGGGTATACGGAAACTTTAAAAATCTTAATTCAAAATCGAATCTGGGTTATACTTTGTTCTCTTTCCGGTTCCCGTCCTCTGGTCTCGATAAAAATAGGGCGCCAGGTAATTTTATCACTGGAACTACCAAACCAGGGAATACGGAATCAAATAACTTTTACTTGTTAAGAATTCTCAACTAACCAAACTTAAACGTAAACTTGAACGGAAATACATAATCTTTATCCGCTAGGAATTATCAAACCGGCTAACCTTGAATTCAACCGGAGCTAGATAATTTTTATTCGCTAGAAAATTATCAAAACTAGTCAAAACGTAAACTCTACCGGAGCCAAAGAAACTTAACCCTTCGTAGGTAGCGTGTCTTTTCCGAACTAAGTCGGTCGCATGGTGAGCGCTCCGCCGCCGTGTTAAAACGTACGCGCTGTTGCCAAATGTAAACTAATAGTATTTCCTTGTGAACAAAATATTTCTTCAATGTTTTATGATTAGATAATTTTATTTT
>JZSA01002848.1:0-14880 GCA_000956155.1 Cotesia vestalis | reverse complement strand
TAGCGCCGCCCGACTTCGAAAATTGCTTTTTAAAATTATTTTGTAAATATTTTTATGCTTTTTAATAACGTCACAATTTTCGGAAAGGTTAAAAGAATGCACTTAATTTTTTTCAAAATTATCAATGCATTCAATTTCGAGAAACAAAAAAATGCCAAAAAGGCGGCGTCGCGCTTATTATGCGACCTACGAAGGGTTAATAAAATAGAGAGACCAAAGAACTAGGAGTTGGGAAGACAACGGGATGCCTCGAGGTCGCTTAGTAGGCTGGTTTGTAAAGAGAAGGCGTGATTCGAGTAGAGACAAATCATAATTGCAATAATTTCATTCGCAACACTAAAAATTCATCTTTAAAAACAAAATCCTTATCTATTCGATAAACTTTAACCTTAATTAACAAACTTGATCTCGAATTATTCTAAAATTACTGGAACAATGCAGCTAACAATAATCAACGCTACAGTCAAGTTACAGAACCTTACTTTTATAAGACAAAATAAACAAATGTTTAATATTGACTGGAATAACAATCACAACTAAATATGTTAACGGAACTATAAATTATTTACAATACAGATTTATAATAGACTAGGCTATCTGATATCTCAAGACCAAAACTAAATTATTACCGCTCAAATGGTAATAACCAAAATTCATTCACTAATGGAAAAAATTAAAGGATCTTCGGAACTTTTAGTAATTTTTCACACGCTGTTTTTTAGTGATTAATTACGATTTGAGAATTTACGAAAGGTATTTTTAAGCTCTAAGATTCTAGCTTATACATTTTTGGCAGGAAAATTTCAGGAGCTACGATGCAAATGCAATGCTAAAGAAAAGCGCGCGAAACTTTTTTGCAAATTAATTTGATCTCTTTTTTTTCGTCTACGGATTTGGAGAGGATTATTCAACCTTGACATGAATTCGAAAAAACAAGAAAAACAGAACAATCTATGATTTTTTAGTCAGCTGCTTAATTAGAAATATTTACAAAATGACCATGTTTAAAGTGACTTTTCCAGCTTCAATACCTACTAAGGCATTGTAAAAGAACAATTGAATCTTTAGATTATTTTGATATAGTCAATTGTTTTGAAAATTCTAAGAACAATGAACGTGACTTTTAATTTTTCTAAATGTTTAATTACCTAAAACAAAAAACAGTTCGATGGATTCGATTCTTGTTGTTCAGAGTCGTTGTCCTTAGTGATCTCGACTGCTTCTCATAGTAAATTAATTCTTATTTCTGACAACGTGCTGCCATTGTCTGTGCAACCCTATATTGCTAAGATATATCAATGATTAAAAGAGAAAAGATCTTTTTTTTTTTTTTCAAAATCAGATATCTCTGCTATAAATGGATGTAGAGAAAAAATGAAAAAGAAATCAAGCTTAATAAATAGGCTATCTGTTATTTAGGTACAAACATTATAATCTAGCCTATGGACAAAAAAGATTCAAAATAAATTTGCAAATTTTTTTGTGAGCTACTTTTTTAACTTTTCGCCAAGAAAATCGAAGATTTTCGAAAAATCGGGAAGTTATTGGTTTCACCCCGTTTTTCGAAAATCGAGTTCTCATCAGATCTTGATGTTTTGAGGTCCTAGGAAGCTTCCCTGACTATTCCCGCGATGATGTCCGTATGCCTGTGTGTGTGTGTGTGTGTGTGTGTGTGTGTGTGTGTGTGTGTGTGTGTGTGTGTGTGTGTGTGTGTGTGTGTGTGTGTGTGTGTGTGTGTGTGTGTGTGTGTGTGTGTGTGTGTGTGTGTGTGTGTGTGTGTGTGTGTGTGTGTGTGTGTGTGTGTGTGTGTGTGTGTGTGTGTGTGTGTGTGTGTGTGTGTGTGTGTGTGTGTGTGTGTGTGTGTGTGTGTGTGTGTGTGTGTGTGTGTGTGTGTGTGTGTGTGTGTGTGTGTGTGTGTGTGTGTGTGTGTGTGTGTGTGTGTGTGTGTGTGTGTGTGTGTGACTATATGACTCTCAATTAAAACCTGAAAATTACTTATGAGGATAATGAAACTGCGTCGAACGCCGCCAACCGCGTGAAAATCGGTTGATCTATTCAAAAGTTATTGCGATTTGAAAAATCCAAAAATAGTGTTCTATGAAACTTCTATCAGACTTTTGAGCTGGGAGAGCTCGAATGCATCAAAATATTATCTTTCCGAACTCAGTGAGCTCAAAATATCACATAAATTATAATTTGAGCTCAAAAATCTCAAAAATGTCATAAGTACAATTTTAAGCGCTCAGGTATGGAATTAGCGGGAAGTTGCAGGGATGGCCTTTTGGGTGAATCATTTTCCAATTTTTTTTTATTGCGTTTGAACCGTAGCTCCTAAAATTTTCCTGCCAAAAATCTATGAACTAGAATCCAAGAGCTTAAAAAAGCCGTTTTTAAATCCTGAAATGGTAATTTTTCATTAATAAGCAACGTGACGAAAATTACTAAAAAATTTCGGAATTTCCTTTTACTTGTGAATTTTTTTTTGTTTGTGCATTATTAATAAATACACGACAATGGGTTTTCGATAGGAAGCTGTAGTTAGCGGGGTCGACGGGTCATATTTAATCAACGATAATGCGGAAGGTGCTACTATCAGCGTGGAGGAAGCTACCTCTGTAGCAAATATGACGCATGCAACCAGAGTTTCTCAGGCCACTGTAAGCCATAAATCGACTCGTCATTTGTTTAATATTTTTTGCTTATGAAACAATTAACACAACATACAGAAACGTCAAAATATATGGATAAGTCCGAAATTTTTTAGTAGTTTTTCAAGAGTCGAAAAGAATCATTGTATGTAAAATTAAATTAAAATACTGACAAAATTGAGATTTCAAAATCTAGAATGTAGATCTTCAGCTTACAATATTTTGACGTCAGTAGTTTTTGAGTATTCATATTTTAATCAATGGCGTAAATCTTTTCTAAATCGTTGCTTGTCTCTTGAAAAAACTATTGAATTTTGTTTTATACAATTTAATCGAAAAACTCCAATGAATTAACTTCATTGCCTTTATTTAATCCTTCCCCCCTTCTCAACTCTGATTAAAATGACATTAAAAAATTAGAATATTTCTATTAAATAAATATAGATTATGGAATTTTTACCTTAGTTTCAACAAGAAAAAAAAATCTCGGTCCAAATACGAAGACTTCTTGCATCCCATCTACTTTATCTTTAACCCTTTCATCTTGACGGATGCGACCAACTTGCACTTGCCACCCTAGATCAGTGCTTTTTTAATTGAAAATCCAATAGTTTCGCTAACGATGCAGCCCATTGAACCGCCCCGGGAAAAAATGATCAGACATGAACAGGCATGAGTTTTCAGGCCTGATCAGGCATGAAAAATGACCATGCCTGACCGGACCTGGCCAGGTATGTTCAGGTTTGATCAGATCTGTTCATGTCTGACTCGATCAGGTCCAAAAAAAAAAGTTGTACCTGTGGGGATTCGAACCATAGACGCCGCGCTCTCCAGACTGTTACTTTACCTCTTGACCATATATCTTATCTTTACTTTAGAGGTATCTTTCAAACTACTTCAAGTAATTTAAATTTCATACATGACTTATCTTTACAGTTAAGGAAGTTAACTATGCCTAGTTTATTAATTATTAATAATTAATTATATATCAGAGTTATTTATTTAAAACGGCAATGTATTTTTTTAGCTCAATTAACATGTAGCTCTATGCACAGTAATAAAAAAAAATTTCTTTAAGGTTTATTCCAGAATTATAATTTTGTTGTTTTCTTTTAATTAAAAAATTTTTTTTTTTATTCAAAACGTATAGGTAACTAAGAATTATCTGTGTGTTCTACAATTCAGCAATCTTTCATATTACAGCAATGAACCAAGGCGTAGCTTAAGATAATAACAGACACCTTGAAAGGACTTATCGCCTATCGATATCAACTGATCTATTTTGGTATTTGCACGCAATCAAACTCAAATTTTTACTCAAAATCTTGTTTTTCGCGTATTCCTTGGAACACAGTAAGAAATTTTGTGTCATTGCGTCAAAAATCATCGTTTTGGCATAGAATATCAAAAACTTCATGCTTAAGCCGATATTTTCAATGAAAGTTGTACATCTAAAATTAATAAGGGGATAGAAATTGATGCGTCATACGGAACAAATGGATTTTAAAAATAGAACTAAAAGAAAAATCAGACATGAGCAGACATGAGCAGCCATGAGCCGGTCTGATCAGGTCTAATTTCAAACCTGATCATACATGAACAGGCCTGATCAGGTCTAATTTCAGGCCTGATCATACATGAACAGGCATGGTCAGGTCTGATCGTTTTTTCTCGGGATGAACAGGCCTGAGGTATTTAACGCTTCAGATATGAACAGGCATGGACAGGCCTGATCAGGCATGATCATGTCTAATTTCAGGTCTGGTCATACATGAACATGCCTGATCAGGTCTAATTTCAGGTCTGATCATACATGAACAGGCATGGTCAGGTCTAATCATTTTTTCCCGGGGCATTCATCTATCAATTAAATATATGCATTCTTTTGACAAGGCTTTTTCTACTTTTTACTATTTTAACCCTCCAAACGTCGCGTTGTCTCGCCATCGTTACTCGCATTGCGGCGTTACGCCGCTATTTATTATATTTTGCAACGTTACCAAGTATCGAAGTTATGCGTTCTTACTCATGACATATGCAAAAGTATATGTTATGAAAATTATATACATTTTTTTTCGAAATTTCCACAAAAATTTGAATAAAATCGTTAAGTAAAATACGAGACCTTTTTTTACAACAATGAAAAATAGTTAAGTTACTTTAGGAATTTTTAAAATAATCTTTGTAAAAATATCAATTATAGTATATAATTATAGTATTTAAGCAATACATTTTTTTGTTGATTATAACAACAAATTATTTTTAAGTATATATTATCCAATAATAAAACAACTATTGACTTTGTTACATGCCATTGCTTTTTGATAAAAAATTACTAATAATTGCATTGAATACCAATAATATCTATGGTGAAGAATATATATGACAAATCACTATTCTATTAAACATCTTATCATAAATATCAAATAATCATTTGTAAAACTTCAACACAAAAGTACGCATACTTATAGCACTGACAGTTGAATCAATATTATTAATAGCATAATGCTGATACCAATGCTGATATTACAATTTCGTTTACTTCAATTTTATACACAACATCAAATCAACTATAATTTCTAATACCATAGATGAACAAAGTCAGCTATGACGCACAGCTAGAGTTATTGTGATTTGACAACATAGACGTAGAAACGGTATGCGTAGACGACACGATTGTGTAATCTGGGCATACGTTTACTATGGGAACTTGTAAATTTTGTTTCAGTTTTCTTATAGTCCGGTATTACTATCCACACATAGTAAAATTCATTGGAAATTTTTTGCAGTGTATCTAAATATCTCGTAAAAATAGCATCTATTGTCGTTCCTGAATTTCTAGTTGGTGTGTTTGGATTATTATACATCAATTATTGATGTATTGCCATCTAAAGTTCTCATATTTATCGAAATAACGAATGCATTAACTAATAGCGTGCATTTTTTCTCGATCTCCCTTATTCTCTCTCAATCTTTCTCATTAGCTCTCTCCCACCTCTCGCTTCATGGCACGGTGCGTGATGTGACGTTCGCTCTATCTCTTTCTCTCTCTCGATTTTTCTCACTGGCTTGCTCCCTACTCTCGCTCCATGGCTATGTGCTTCATGCTACGTTCGTCCTTTCTCACTCTCTCAATCGGTCTCAATCGCTCTTTCCCTCTTCTTCGACAAAAACGCTGCACATCTTTTTGATGCTAATATTATTATTATTTCGTTTCATCCGTGAAAATTTTACCCCAATGCGCCTAAAGAAGTTTCACTTTAATAAAAATCTTTCATTCAAGACCTCGTAACTTATATTTCGAAGAAATATTGGGTCGAAATCTTGGGTACCGTCTTTGAAAACATGGTTTTGAGAAAAACGCGTTTAAAGTATTGAGTGACAATACAACAGCGCCTTGAGCGCGCAACTTTTTAAAACTTTAGGACAATATTCTAGAGATGTAGTAGAATTTAATAAGACAAAAAAAAATCGATTTTTTGAAACTGTGAAACCTATGTATCCCCTTAAATAAGAATGATTTGAATTAATCTGAGAGCTTTCCGATGAATTGATTAAAAAAAAATTATTGTATTCTAAATATTTCTCACAAGACAACTAATGATTTCAAAAAAGTTTTTTCTGATAATTTCCCTATGACTACTTAACAAGAGCTGACGTTAAATAATACTAAGATTCAAAAAGTAAATTTTGAAGCTGCGATTTTTTTACTATCTATTTTATTTACTATTATTATTAATATTCAAATCACAGCTTTTTGAAAGTGATTGAGAATGTAATGTCGGCTTCTTAACATATTCCTTAATTTCTGTGCCTAGAGTAGAGTGTGTGCATGATTTTCTTTATTCTAATGTTACATTTTTTTTTCTTATTAATCGCTATGGCTTCTTCACTACAATTAGTTGCTACTATGAGTTATGGTATACTGTTTTTTGAGTTCTGTGATTAATGTTGAAAGTTGAAAATTATTGAAGGCTATTTAAACTATTTCAAGTTGTCATCGCACCATTTAAGAATTCAATATCATTCATCAAAACCTTACTTTAGTTTCTTACAAGAAAATAAATTTTATGTGTGTTATACATTCAAACATTTAAGGTAGTATCTCCGTGAAAAGCATATGTTAAGAAACTTATGAAATTTTTTTCATCGAAAGATATATATAGAAGAAATATTTTTAGAAGTTCATTTGCCACATCTACGGCTTGCTTAGCTTTCAAGGGCCGTAAATATAAATATTTTGTTGCATGGTCTTGATAATTCAATAACCATTTGTAATGCCTGTCAGGAATTGACTGGAAATCCACCAAGTCTACTTGTTCTCTTGTCATAAAACTTTTTGTCACAATAGGTTTCACAACAAATTTTTCAACAGTTTTACTTTTTTTCGTTTGGCATCTTGGGCAACATCTTAAAAACATTTCAACACAAGGTCGTGGAATAGAACATCTTTGCTTAATTATACTCATCATTTTGTCTCGAGACCCATGTCCACAATTAACATAAATTTCAACTAATTTGTCAAATATATCCTCTTCGGGCGTTAAATAAACAAGATTATTTTTCTGATCTGATTTCTTCATAACGTAAATATTATTTTCAACGATAAAGATGTCATATTTTTTGAGTAAATAATATTCCCGCCGTGTTTTAGTAATTGCTTTTTTGTTCATAGCTGTTACAATTTCACCTGCGATCTAAAAATTAATTCAAAAAAAGTTCATAAAAAACAAATTGAAAGAATAAAAATCTTAACCTCAAAAAAATAATTGATTCAATATTTACCTTTTTTAAGTAAACTGAAGTATACGGTCGTTTTTTAGGTTGTTTTGCATAATATTCGTTATATTTTTCTATAAACAAATCCTTATTTTCTTTTATTCCGTCCATTTCTTAATATAATTAATTTTTTTCCTTTATTCAACGTGCCACGGTGTATATAACAGGTATTACATGAAAAGCCTAACTGTCCGTAATGACTATGCGTCGGATTGTGTATATTGGCTGTAAACACGAGTTGCCGGCGCCAAGTGGTCATTTCAGGAACTACCTAGGCTGATAATGAAATTTGAATATTTTTCACTAAACGCCGACGTTTCTGGAAGTGCCTAGTTATTTCATGAAATGACGAATTTTGCGAAAAGACTACGACATATATATATATATATATATATATATATATATATATATATATATATATATATATATATATATATATAAATATGTCGGAGATGAGAATAGCTGGGTTCTTCCCTTGGGATGGGAAAATCCTAAGCACTTTTAGTTTATAGCTAGAAAATAAAACTTAGAATTTTAATTTTTATGATTTAACCCGCTAAGGAAATTTTAGTTGAAATTTTCTTAAAGTCTTCTATGACGGTAGGCTCGGGTTCGAAAGATCACATCTGCGGGTCTAACGTAGCCACGATCAAGGGACAGCAATACCCAAGTGTATATCTTCGGAATGTACAATTGCAAAACGTAGCTTGTACATTTTTTTTCAGAATAATTACCTGAAAGAGCTACGGATTGAAAATAAGTTTTGAGAATAGTCAGTTCTCTCTGAACAGTGAGCGATAACTGATTGCTGTCCTTCTGACCGTGGATTCGTTCTCTTATCCAAGTTTCCCGTCGTTTTATTATTTCTAACGTTTAACATTAACGATATCTTATTTGTTAATATTGTTCATATTGCTAGTTCAGTGTGTTAAATAAATTATAATTGTTAATAATTAAATAATTATATTAAATTATACTTTCAGTGTAGTTACTAGATAACATTGTGTGTGTATGTGTGTGTGTGTGTGTGTGCTACGCATAAGTAAAACATTGTTACAAGAAACTATAATTGTGTATTAATAAAGTTGTACGATATTTGTGTCATCTAGAAATTGTGTTTAAATAATAAAATGTCTCAAGATAATAATAATAGCATGCGCCCTTCTCAACCCAACGCTAATCCGACATCAAATATATACAATAGGGCGTTTCAAAAAAAAAAAAAATTCTTTTTTTTTTCTTGGAACCAGGCTCAAAAGTTTCGTTTAGATGCCAAAATAGGTCTGTGAAAATATGAGCCCTTAATATTATTATTAAGGTTGTCCGCCGCGCACTTTTCGATTTCCCATAAGAATAACACAAGAAAAAAGTTTTTTTTTGTTCTGATTTTTGTAACTAATGAACCATCGATTGCTTTGGAATTTTGATGGAATATTTTTGTAGAGAATTGAACGCTCTACAAAAAAGCTCTGAAATCATTTTTCGATTACTCAACTCATTCAAAAGTTATTCAAGGTCAAAGTTAAATTCATTATCAATTTAGCCGTTTTTCTGAATGATTTGGCATATATATATCTTAATTATTCACCACCGAAATTTCAGATCAATACACCGCACCGTTTTTAAGTAATTAATTTTCAAAATTACATTTTTTACATGTAAATGTATAGAGAGATGGTGAAGCTAGTATAAAATCTTCCGTACCACTCGAGTAATGCAAATAGATTTCATAATAACTTTACCATCGCTCTATATCGCTACGTGTAAAAGATGCAATTTCGAAAACTAATTACTCAAAAGCGGTGCGGTGAATTGATCTGAAATTTTGGTGGTGAATTATTAATATTTCATGGAGGTACTACCTCAAATTAGTTATTGAAAAAAATTCTTTTTTGGTTTCTTAATGCATCGTTATAACTCCTGCCCCAATAAATATACGAATTCAGTGTTCTAGGTCAGTCTAATAGACAAATTTTTACGCTGTTTCGAATCAAAAACTATACTTAGAATCTTTATAGAATTTTTTAGAATATATTAAAAAAAAAAATTTCAGCCTTCAAATTTTATCATTGATCAAATGACGATGAAAAATGATAATGAAAAAGTTAACGACACAAGTTGTAATTTAAAATTTTTATAAATCTTCAGAAGATTTATATTTAGTCCTCATCTAACGTTTTTGACCAAACCTCAACGAATAGACTTAAAAATTGTTAAGTGAAGAAAGAATTAAATAAAAAACCTTCAAATTTGTGAAAGTATTTTTATAGAGAACGACGTTTTACTTCAATAATATAGTCTCTAACTTGGTGAGATTTAAGATTTAAAATATACGTGCACGACGATGGTTTTCTAGCTTGATTTTCCTTTTTGCCGAAGATTCAAGTACTCAGAACATCATTCTTGAGATTAGAGAGCTCAAGCTTCTCAAAAACTTGCTTAACAACCTGTGACGGTGATAGCTCAGATGCTACTACATCCGGTACACCTGAAATTAACAATTCAGATATTGTGGAACCAACTGTACCATTTGGATTTCCAATGTAATCTAAGGTGGACTTAATAAGAGCAATAGAAGCTGTGTTTTCTTCACATTTTTTAGCAGTTTGATCAATACTTTTCTTTATATTGTCAGCCTCTGCAGCAGCTACTAATTGAGCATTGGATACTTTTTCTAGTGTCACATGTACAGCAGAAAGGTCCTCAGATAGACACTTAATATCCGAGCTATTTTGTTCTAGTTTATCGACCAGATTTTTCATGTCGTCACTTTGTTTAGCAAGCTTAATAGAAATATCATTTATGCATGAGCTATTTTTGAAGGCCATATCTAATAGCAAACTCAATTTCCCATCAATGGATAAATTAGACCAATCTGATTTAGCTGGAATTTGGTTTGTTGACTCTGTAGTATTAGTGTTCATTTCTGGACCTTTATTACTCACTCCTGGAAAATTTGAAATGATCGGTGGGCTAAAAACTGAATCTTCAGACACAGTTATCGGAGGAGTCTTCGGTGATGAGCCAGCAGACTTATAGCTGGAGAGAGTAGACCGTTGACGACGAGTTAAAGGTTTTGATACACTAGACGGAATAACGAGCGGTGACAAAGATGTTTTTGACGAGATAACACAACAATCGTTGGATGGCTTAAACTTTAAGGCTTCTTTAAGACAACTGGGATGATACGAAAGCTTGCACGTTTCACAGGTTTTAAAAATTTTCGCAATTTTCTTGTACCTGGAACAATTCATAACAAGATGAGTTTCAAAGAGCCCGCTTATGCACAGTATATTAGCTAATGTGACAATGTGAGTAAAGAGGGCTACTTAGTCCGACAACAGAAGCTCCATCTATCAATCGAAGGCCACACCTGCTTTTGGATAGTAGACGTCAGAATGATTATATGGTTACCGCACCGCCTGAGTGACTAACACTAGTGACACGTCGCTCAAAATATCATAACCTGTATCACAATTATCGATGAATAATAATCTAAAATTAACAGCTTTATAACAGGTAGCACCAAAGATTTAATGCAATCCGTGAAGAATGCAATATTTCGCTTGCAACAATATCTGCAACAAAAATGCCCGAAGGCAATAAAAGCAGTAAAATTGTTCGGAAAGACGGAGCAATAATAGATGCGTATATACTCTACTTACGTGAACGTAGACTTTTGATTATTTTAATTACTATCACAAAAAATAAGATGTCGAAGACCCCGCAAACGTGGACCATTCCAATGCCACAACTACCAAAGATTTGGCCACACCAGCCGAAACTGCAGCTGTAAGACAGCATAAAATGTGCAAACTGCAACCAAACAGGACATCCAGCCAACTGCAAAGGTTGCATTTATTATAAAAACGCAATCTTGTTACACACCAAAAAGTCAGCCTCCAAAAATAACAACTCAAGAATGCTATCCAGAATGACAACTCCTCAGAATACATGGCATCAAACCTTCATGATAACTACCAGAATATCTATCGAAACGATCATCAAGTT
The DNA here is from genome assembly GCA_000956155.1 of Cotesia vestalis. Classification (NCBI taxonomy): domain Eukaryota; kingdom Metazoa; phylum Arthropoda; class Insecta; order Hymenoptera; family Braconidae; genus Cotesia; species Cotesia vestalis. Next base: position 3,442 of record JZSA01002848.1, on the reverse strand, counting down.
AACTACCAAGATGACTACCAAGCCAATTATCCACCACTTCGGAATGCTCAACAATCAGGTAAACCTCATCAAAAAAACTTGAACCTACAAAACTAGCTTCAAGTCTTCAAATCAGAAATAATGAACATGGTCCACAATCAGCTCAACCAACTAGCCAAGCAGTTAGCAGCCAACACAGCTCACATCAACGAAATCTTTCAATGCTGGGAGTAATGACTCCCTCCACCACCGAAAAAAAGATAAGTAGTGAAATAATTACACACACCAACTTATTAATAATAGCAGCAATTAATGTAAATTCTATCATTCACAACAGAAAGAGATATTAAATCCAAAAACTACTTGACACCCAGGATCATGATCTAATATTAGTCTCAGAAACCAAGCTGAACCCTAACCACACTCTCGAATTCCAAAGTTACGACGTCATAAGAACCGATTGACCAGGAGCAACCCAAGGCGGAGGTACAGCCATCACATTAAAAAGAAACCTCAACTACGGAAAAACTCACCTTCCCAGCTCAGGTGCTAATTCTATACTTGAGTTCACAATAGTGAAATTTCAACTCAAAAACAATTCCACACTATATATAATCAGCGCCTATGCTACTAATGATAATAAAAGATTATTCTTGGACGAACTCAATGCTCTTCCGGACGGAAATGGAGCCACAGATTCAAAAAACTATTACGGGATAGCTGGCGACCTCAATATTCACAATAAGGACTGAGGCGACGAAAAAAACAACCAACGACGAAATAGAAAATCTCCTACACATTATTGAAAATTCGATCAAAGAATCTATAGAACAGGCAGTACCAAAAATCAAACCACAAGACAAAGTCTACAACAATGTAAATTCTAAAATAAAAAAATTACATAGAGATAAATCTAAGCTACTCACAACATACCACAAGCAAGTCAAAAATAATCTGAATTCATAAGAAGCACGAGACACCAATGCTGCAATTAAGACCCTGAAGGATGAAATCCACAAAGAATTTGTTAAATCAGCGACGAGCTACTGGACCGGTCTACTGAAACAAATCGATCACCGCGAGGCCCATTCTTTCTTTCCGAAGATCAATAGAATGCTAAGATTCAAAAAAAAAAATTAGCATCGTGGACATCAAGCTAATATCAAACGACTCTTTAATCGTAAACCATAAATGCAACACAAACAGAGCCTCGCTAAAACATAACCAACTAACCTTCTCAGATTCAGTGAATAAACTCGATATAATTGGTACACATTTCAAACGCATAAATTCAATCAGATACCTAAACGATGGCACATCAATACGAAAAATAGTAGACTCCACGGCAGAAATCATCAAACAGGAAGCCTACAACTTCAAGACCAACAATGTTTCTCACACCACATTCAACGACAACCTGGCAACGAATCTAGGAAACCCTGATTTGGAAAGAATAAATCTTTTTTGCACACCACTTGAAGTCGAAAACATTTTAAAAAAGTTACCAAATGAAGTCTCCAGCGGCCTAGACAACATATCACCAATTATATTGAAACACCTACCTCAGTCAATCATCAAAAGCTACACTATTCTATTCAACAATGCCTTGAACAGACACTACTTCCCAACCAGTTGGAAACGAGCCAAGGTACTTCCTATTTATAAAAAAGAAAAATATCCCAGCGATCGAGCCAGCTATCGTCCGATGAACTCGACGCCCAGCATTAGCAAAGTTTTTGAAATTATATTAAACAAACGCATCTTCAACGAATGCACAGACAATAAAGTAATCCCGGATAACCAGTTTGGATTCTGACACAGGCATTCAACGACTCATCCCATCAACAAACTAGCCTCTGATATCGTTAACAACCTAAGACTCACTCAACACACAGCAGCACTGATGATTGACCTGGAAAAAGTCTTCGACTCGGGATGGACAAACGGCTTACTATTCAAATGTCCCCAGTATAACTTCAGCAAATGGCTAATATTCATGATTCTTGAATCAATCACCGAAAAATCGTTCATAACTTGGGATAGAGCGAATATTTCGTCATTTATCTTCGCCATACTCGAAGGATTTCAAAAAGGCACAGTCAATTCATCCATCCTCTTCATAATCTTAACAGCGAAAATTATTTCGACATTAAACCAGACACTGGAACAAATTTCCTATGCAACCAAATCCATAGCCTTCGCAGATGATGCAATAATTTATCTCTCAGGAACATCAGTGCCCACTCTCTAAGAAAAACTCCAAGCAGCAGCCGACGACCTTACTTTCAACTATTCTTTATGGAACCTTCGAGTAACCCCAAGTAAGTGCGAAGTAATACTATTCCGACGTACCTTTGAACACCTATCAGAACCTAAAAAAAAAAGGCTTAAAAGACTTCCAAATAACGATGATACAACCAGGAACTGCACAAGCAGTAACACTACCAAGGAAAACGACAGTCCGATACCTCGGCGTACTCTTAGATTACACCCTCAAAAATAAAGACCACCTGGACATCCAACTCAAAGCAGCCTCAAACGCTTTCAAAGCCAACAGTAGAATTTTTTACTGCAAATATCTCTCAGTGAAAGCCAAAATCATCTGCTACCAGCTCCTAGTGCGACATACTCACCTACGCAGCACCAATATGGTGGAACACCAATCCTACCACGATGGAAAAGCTTATAGCTTTCGAAAGACGATGTTTAAGAGCCTGCACGGGACTATACAGGTCAAGTAAATCGAACTACCAAAAATTTGTCAGCAATAAAAGGTTTACGAATCTGCATATATACCCAGAATCGATAATTTTAATATCAAACTCGTCCAAATTATTTCCCAAAGCTTCTAGAGATCAACATCGAAATGATAAACAACTTCGCGAAAATGAAAGAAGACCAAATCGAACACGGAAATGAGTCTGGATGCACTCCGCCCGAAGTCTTCATATATTAAGACTCCAAAGGATTGATTCAAGGCCATAACACTGTAACAAAAAAATACTCCGAAAGCCAACAGTGGAGTGGTCAACTCCCGAAGATTCTTGTCCAGGTCGCCCAAGTAAACAAATAAATTACCCGTTGACACACAGGCTGGGTTAGAAACCTTGTTGGACGCCAGTTACTCTTTTACCAGGGAAGAATAACAAACCCTTCATCAATCAGGGCCCTTCACGAGTTGATTTTGAGACGAATTAAGGAAGGTGGACAGAGAGAAAGGAGAGTAAATAATTAAGTAGAAGCTATGACGTGCAAAAATCAAGAGACAAATAAATATTCTCACGGTGGTCGTTAAGAAAATAAACAAATATATTTGAAGATCAAATACTTAGCCTAATTATAAAATATAATAATATAACAATTTTTATTGTTACGATAGTCGATTACTGAATAGCAAAATTACAAAAATCCAATAGGGAGACTTATCCCTGACGAAAATTAATTATTTAATAATTAAATATGA
>JZSA01002847.1:0-17686 GCA_000956155.1 Cotesia vestalis | reverse complement strand
AGTGCTACCGCCAGAATATCTCCTTCCCCCCGCGGCCCTACTTTCTCTCGTATTCATGCGCCATGAGGCAAGTCAAAATCAGTGACTTTTGGTGGGTTGATTGCAATGAGCCTCTCGATGACCGGCCCCCCGGCAACGGATTTGTCATCAAATTAATTAATATCTTTTCATAAAATAATTTGCCAAAGCCCTTCTGCATTATTTCCGAGTTTTACATAGCGTAAATTATTTGCACAAAAATATTCCAAAGTTTCCAAACACCGCTTCGCGCATGCGCGCTCCGCGGCAACAAATAGTTCCAATGAACACTTTATATAATAGGTAATTATTTACCAGCCACCTTTGACGTCTGACAACCTGTTCAAAATTTACATAATAATTATAAAAACTTAAACTTAATCAATTTTAGAATAATATGCCTTAAATCTATTTTTAAATCGATCCGAAAGTTTTAATTCCCAGCATTGTGCTTGGGTAACTTTTGGGACCAGCTGAGCCGGAGCCCAGTACGTGGCGGACCCTGGCGGCGCTATCCCAGAGACCAGCCCGGGAGAAGATGACGCGGGATTTTTAAATTAAAATCCCGTGACAACACCATGCCCTTAATATATCACTGGACAAGAAATAAGGCTGATAAGAGAATCACGATTCGCTTGGACACCCAAAGCAAAATAAAAGCGAATCTTTTACACTCAACATCCTTACCAGAAAGGGACTCAATGGACTTCCATCGACTTAACTTCAAAGAATACTGGTGGCTAAACACCAATTCACCTCACATGGACAGACTCAAACGTATACAAGAGAATGGATATCTAAAATTATTCTAAAAATTCTAAAAATTATATTTGTTAATATTGTAGATAATTAGTAGTAAGATAGTTGACAAGGATAAAACTTTTCGAACATTCAGGGTGGTTTTTTGTACCATCAAATGTATTTTTCCACTTTCCGTATTATTCCACTAGACTCACCAGTGCCACAGCACAAATAATAATATACTTATACTATAACAACTTAGATAAAACAAAAATGATTAACAATCATAAATAATATACGAAAAGCGAGAGCCAACATAAGGACAATCTTCTAACAATACCGAGAATTATAATGTTTCTTTAAGTTTGATTTTTCATTATTGTAAACTTGATGTATTAATTTGGACCAAAAATAAACTTGTTTAAAAAAAAAAAGTAGTGAATAAGTCTTTAAGCGTCAGGTCCACGGTTCGATTCTCACACAAACCGATTTTTTTTTTTTTTCGATAGAAATAGTTATACCTACTTTGATTAAAAAAAAGTATTGAGACAAAGGAAAAAGTATTGAAAAGAATTGACTAGAAAACCAATTCTTTTCAATACTTTTTCCTTTGTCTCAATACTTTTTTTTATTCAGAGTAATTCTATATAATCATATACAATTGTATACAGCCATTTTTCATATATAATTATATACAATTTTTCTTACCCGGGCGAGCATATAGTCTGATATACTTATATCAAAGCGTATATAGTCTGATATGGCTAATTTCCATATCAGGCCTGATATAGTCTGATCAGATGTGTGTAAAACTGATTAAAATTTTTAGAATTATGAGAATAGCACTATTAATTATTATAATAATAAGAGCACACATTCAAATCTTCATTGCGAATTTTGAAAAAATGTACCGGAAAATCAAAATTTCAAGTAAACTTGAAAATAAAAAATTATGCATATAGGGCGTTCCACGTTAAATCAGACGGTTTTAAAAACTTGAACTTTTAATTTCCGTCATTTTTTGATACTTTTTAGTACTCATCAAAAACCTCATCCTCCTAAATTTTGAGATTTTTTTGAACATTGGTTTAAAAGATATGAAATTTTTACAAAAACCGCTCTCGTCATGTTTTTTGCTTATAACTGTTTGAAAAATGATTGACGGAAAACAGAAAAATTACATTATATAATGTAACGTTGCGCTTCGTGATTGAAAACTTAAAATTACAGTTTAGATTGTTATTGTTATAGATTTTGTAAGAATTACATTGTAGAATGTAATATTTGCATTGAAAGCTCTGAGAATTAACATTCAAAGTTTGAATTTAGAAAAATGTTATTTCGAACTGTTATTCTGCGCAATCAAAAGATTTTTCTAATAATTTTTTTAATCTGTCTACCTTGAAAAACATATTTTTAACTAAAAAAAATTATCTAATTTATGTTAAAACAATGAAAACTGTATAGAATTTCTGTAGTTCTTTTTGAATTTTGGCAGTAAACACTGGTAAAAGCAAGAAGGATAACTTGCGCAACTTTATACAGCTTTTACTGTAATAGTATAGCTGAATCATTTTATAATTTTTAAAACCGATCCGTTATTTTCTCACTTGATAGCTTTGCTAACTATTTCATTATTTCGACAATACCAATAGCTAATAGAAAAATAAGAGCTAGCCTGGTAGCCAGGCTTTCTCAGAAAAATGTCGACTATAAGCAATTTCGGTACAGTTACCGTCAAGTTTTCGACAAGTTTCCTTCAAGTCGTACTCAGTAAAAAATTATACACATTATCAAAGAAAGATGTACAATATATTACCTAGAATCTTGTTATGCTTCCATCTAGTGGATGTTATTTTTATTTGTTGAGAGCTTTACTTACTTTAGTTCTTTCGCCCGGGAGTATCAAAATACTCGGTTTCAGCGTGGGAAAGGAATCTTTTTAAATAAAAGAGTTTTATTTAGACGTTATTCAATTTTGATCAAAATTGTTTAGTTGATTTAAATTGATTATTCAAGTTGACAAAAATATTTGATGGCTTCAACATATAAAATTGAGGTTTACAATGACGTGAACTTAATGATCTAGGCTCTCGACGAGAAGTGTCGTTACATAGTTTTTCCGATGAGCTCCAAACTCCGTTCTTCTCCCACCATAACTCCCATACATATATCCCCTCTTGTACATATGTAAGTACACATATTTCTACTATATATAAATGATTTTTACACACTAATGAATACCTAGAATTCAAATTTGCGCGCGCCTAACTTTAGGGTTTGCATATATTTTCATGCTTATGACATATTCGACCAATCACGTTACGAATAGTTTGCTTACATGATATATTTTCATATTTTTCATCTAAATTATATGAGTTGATAATTTCTATTACATTCACTTATATTTATTTATAAATTATATTAGTGAAAAAAAAAATCAACTGCTTTTTTTCTCGAATATATAGAAAATATCAACAGAAATAACGAGAAAAATACTGTGAAAGTTAAAGCTTGTAATGTAAAGAGGTGCTGTGTAACAACTTTCCATTTTTCATTTCATTAATTTGAGAAACATTTTTTTTTTTTCAAATTTTAGAATTTTAGTGTTCCTTAATAATTTTTTATATTATTAAAAGCCGTTTTAAAGTTATTCCAAGAAAACCACTTTTCGAAAAATTTTTTTTGTAGTTTTTTTGCAATTTCTCAAAATCTACCCGTCCGAATCGGTTTAAATTTTTAGAAAATCTACGTTTGGTCAAGCTCTTTCGAATGGCGCCAACCGCGATCAAATCGGTCAAGCCGTTCAAAAGTTATAAAAGGGTTACATACATATACACACACACACACACACACACACACACACTAATGTTTCGCTTCAGTAATTACATATAAAACGGCAGTAATTACTATTTTGTACAGTACTCAGTAGTGCTTTGGTAAAAAATGAGGTTAAAATGCTTGGCACATTAGAGAACACTATTTAAAAACTACTGGCTACTGTCTGCGCATGACTGAGTCGTACGCTGGCACTAACCAGTCTTGTCTCACGTAGCACTCTCTACTATTTATAAACATTTTTTTAATGTTTGTAAGAAACAATAATCATTGCTGTTTTATTTTCAACGTGTAACTTGAATAAAAGAGCCTTTGGAGCATTACCAATAAATCAGAGTTCGATTCCCGGACTAGGCTATCCTAATTATTTTGTCGGTTACCGAAAAATTTCTGCTGAGTGGTCTCTCCTTCCCTTTCTCTTTATCCTTTTTTTCTCCTATCCCAAATTTGTCGTAATGACAAATTAGCTGTCAAATCTGGATTTAGTAGCAAACAGAAGAAATTTAATTTCTGTGAGCTAATAGCCGGAAATTACAAAGAAACATCTAATTTAAAAACAAATTCTCCGAATTTTTTTTTTATTTGCAATTTTCTTTACTTTTATTTACTTTTAAAGAGTTTAATTTTTTACTGAAATATGCTAAAACATTTTTTTTGATGAATCATCATTGACTAGTTATAAAAAATGAAGTGAGCAAAAATTTTATTTTATTTTAAAATAGCTATAACTTTTCCAAAAATTAACTTTTTGGCACGTTTTTCTTTTCAGAATTTTCATCGATAAACTTATTTGTATACAAAAATGTATATAAATCGATATAAACTTTAGAATCAATATCATTTTCTAAATTAGTCCGATGAGCTGAGTCGGGAAATAGACAAATAGTATATCGCCCTTGAAAAGTAAAAAAGAAAACCTCAGATCACATGTTTATCGATATCGGCTTCCCATCGGCCAGCGATTACGTGTGATCTGAGGCTTTTCTTATTTTCCTTACCAAGAGGTGTAATATACTATTATAATGGCGTCATAAAGACAAGTATAATAGTAAGATTTATATGAGGTTTAACAAAAAAAAATAATATAAATGTTCTATTATCGATTTTCATCCTAATATTAAAATAGAGATAAAATGTATGTGAAACCAATTTATTCGTAATGAGATTGGTCGAATATGTCATAAGCATGAAAATATATGCAAAATCTATAGTCAGACGCGCGAAAATCAAATTCTACTATTAACAATAAAACGATTGTTGAAACAAAATGCTTTACTTTCTTCGAATTTTGAAATATATTTGTGTTCAACAGCTCTATATATATTAGTAAAACTTTATTCTCTCCATCGACCTCTAATTGCATACTGTTCTTAAGACTGTTAGTATTCTGGCGGTAGCGTTAAAAAAAAAAAAAAACCGAACGTTTTTTGGTTTTTTGTTATAGGAGAGTAAACTTAGTTTCAATCGCATACAAAGTTTTCATCGTCAAAGAGTCTGGTGTAGTTTTCATTTAGATGCGGACCTGTTGAGTGCGCAATTTTTGTTATTGACTGGCTTAGGTCAAAGTTATTGCTTCGTGTATAGCATCGATTGGTTCCCGTAATGTAGTTCATCGACTAACCATGGTATACTATTACCGATGATCCATATGAAAGTTTTTCGTAACTTTTAATGTCATTTCATCATTTCGAGTGTATTAAGTACCGTTAGTAAGTTTTATCTGTAATAAAGTCTTTTTTGGTGCGCAGAAGCACAACCCTTTTCTTAATAATGAGTATAACTTAGGGACTCTAGAGCATTCTGTTACCAGATGCAGTTTTTCGCTTTTAAGGAATTTGAGTAAGAGTCGTCAGCCGGGTTGCCGACAATGTAGAAACAAAAGTTGGCTGATGCCCGGTCTTTGGAGATTGAGGATGAACCAAAGTGTAACATGGCTCATCGTATCGTGTCGTATTTTGGGTTAAATAAAAGTCACATCACAGGATCTTACAAACAAATGGCATATTTTTTAACGAAAACCTTCCAACCTGTTAACCATCTTTTTGGAACGTATGTAATCATCAATTCATATGCAAGCAACGCGCATGCGTAATTCTTTCTTTATCTTCCACCTTCTGTCACGATATATATTTGAACTTCTTGTCTAAGCACATGGCGTATACTCACATTATAAATTCATTTTTTTTTTGTTAAATTATGTTGATTCTATATTATCCGAAGGAACTTCGTTTCTCTCCAGTGTTCTATGATATCACATCATTTTTAACTTCCCGCTAAGAAAATTGAAAATTTTCAAAAATCGGGAAGTTATTGGTTTTACCCCGTTTTAAAAAAATCGAGTTTTCATCAGATCTCGACGTTTTGCGGTCCTAGGAAGCTTCCCTGACTATTCCCGCGAGGGTGTCACTGTGTGTGTGTGTGTGTGTGTGTGTGTGTGTGTGTGAACGGTTGAACCGATTTCATCGCGGTTGGTGCCATCCGAAAAGGCTTCACTGAACTTGGATTTCCTGAAAATTTGAACCGATTCAGACCGATAGATTTTGAGAAATTTAGAGAAATCTCAGAAAAAAATAGGAAAAAAATTTTTTTCTGAAGTGGTTTTTTGGGAATAAATTTTAAACGGCTCTACTGATCGATTTCGCGAACTAATCAGCTCTCAACCTTAAAAAACCACCCCGATTTCCGCCTATCCGGTCAAAATCGGTTTATTCGTTCAAGAGATATCGTGAACGAAAAAAAACCGAAAAAAGTGTTTTTTTCACATAACCGATATTTCTTTTAGGATCGTTTTTGGTGAAATAGAATAATTTTTAGAACTTAAAAAACTGCATCGATCGCCGCTAAGAACGTAAAAATCAGTTGATCGGTTCGAGAGATATCCTCGACAAAATATTTGGATACAAGGATTTTTTCAAAATTACTCTGACATTTTTTGGAATAACTTTCAAACAGCTCGACCGATCGATTCAAAAAACTAATCAACTCTTAACATTAAAAAATCACGTCGATCGCCGTCGGTCCGGTCAAAATCGGTTCATTCGTGAGTTATCGTTGACGAAAAAAAACCGAAAAAAGTGTTTTTCCAGAATTACTCCGAAATTCTTGGTTCGATCAAACTAAACTTACAGATTCTTTATAGAGCTTACAAAATTGCGCCGAATGCTGCCAACCGCGTAAAAATCAATCCATTTATTCAAAAGTTACTGCAGTTTGAAAATTTGTGTTTTATCGAAGTTTTATCAGACTTTTGAGTTCGAAGAGCTCAAAAGCATAGAAAAGTTGTCCCTCTGAGGTCAGAGAGCTTAAAATAACACAAATTGTATTTTTGAGCTCGGATAGCTCAAAAACATCATTAGTGCAGTTTTAAGCTCCTGATGTAAAATTAGCGGGAAGTTGCACGGATGGCCTTCAGGGTCTACCGTTTTTCTGATTTTTTTTCATCTAAATTTTAGATCAGCATCAATCAGAAGCTGTGTGTCACGAGACAATTGTCCCCTCAATCCATAAATAGAGTTTAATCGTTTCCATCCAATACAGTTTTTAATAAATAAAAATCTATTAAAAGCCGAAATTTACGACCAAAAATGTCTAAAAATTAATACTTCTAACAAGGTATGAATAATTTTTCAGACATCGATAGCAATGTTAACTTTATAGGCGTATCGGTAAGACGTATAACTACTAGATAACTTACTCGACTGGGAAAAACTCCAGGAAAAGATCTTTTAATAAGAATACCACACAAGCTTGGACTTGAACTTAATTGAGTATATGTGCTTTTTTAACGCCAGTGTAGATGACTCCGATGGTAGAGGATAGCTCACCAAGCTAACTTCCTAATGTGACGTGCATATGTCTTTAAAGTTGTCTAGCCAATATAACGATTAGAAAAGAACAATAACCTTTTTTTCTAAAAAAAAACTTCTAAACATTTAGAATAATTTAAATCGAATTTCAATCTGGATTAATCCACAAATTATTCTGACCACTAATATTTTATTTAAAAAAATGGTGCGATGACTTATGAGATATTTTATTTACAACACAATATTTTAATTGAAAATAAGTTTGTGGTGATCGTTAGATATTAAATTGTGTAATTTATTTGTATTTTAAGACAAACAATTTATCATTTAATCAATAATAAACTATCTAATTAACAGGTTCAATGGCTATTAGAAAACTACGAGACAGCTGATGGTGTGTCTCTACCAAGATCAACGCTTTATAATCATTACTTACGTCATTGTTCTGATAATAAACTAGACCCTGTGAATGCAGCAAGTTTTGGTAAATTAATTCGGTCTGTCTTTCTTGGTTTAAGGACTCGGCGCTTAGGAACCCGGTAACATAATAATTCAGTTATTGTTTTCTATTTATTGAATTAATTTCTTGCACATATTTTTTATCGGTTTAACCGTTCATACATGAGAGCGTATACCAATCTAAACTTGCATTTATATGCAGTAAAAATCATAAAATCTATCTCATATAACTATAATGACATGTTCTAAAAATATTTATTAGAATTCATGACTACAAAATTTTATAGGTGACAATGAGTGTTAAAAAAATTGAGAAAAAGAAATTATAAAACAAATTAATGGCTGTTTCTGACTTTCTTTCATCATGTTGTAGAGATTTTGGCAAAAGACATCATGCTAAGATAACAATCTCCAACGTGTGTATACTGCAAAAAAAAATTGACTGAACTTAACAAAAAAATTCTTAGATAAAGTCAAATTTACTTTGACCAAGAAAAATTTCTCAGTTCAAGAATTTTTCTATTGAATCAAGTTAATTTTTTTTTTTTTTTTTTTTTTAAGTACATAAGCCTATCTTTGCGTTTTTTTCTAAGAAATAAAATCAAAATTAATAATTAGCAATCTGTCCTATTTATTATGCTGCCACACTTTTACTGATCCGTGGTTGTTTCAGGCAAATTTCTACAACATAAGTGAAATAGACTATTTTTCTTCATACTGATATTAAATTTTTGTATATTAATGTTTTTTCAGCCATATGCAGTCTGTCTTAGTTGTATGTTGACCAAATATAGAGTATAAATAGTATATTACACTACAAGGGCAGAAAGTTGGGGTTCCTGCACTGCGCGCCATGAAGCCCGAGGTGAAGCCGAGGCACTAGCCTAAACTAGCGTATAAGGATGGATCAAAAAAATTAATTTTTTTTAACTTCCTGTTGAGAAAATTGAAAATTTTCAAAAATCGGGAAGTTATTGGTTTTACCCCCTTTTGCAAAAATCAAGTTTTCATCAGATCTCGACGTTTTACGGTCACAGAAAGCTACCCTGACTACCCCCGTGATGTTGTCACTATGTCTGAATATACGTGCAAGTTTTTTTTTTTTCTTTTCATAGAGAAGCGAAAAAAAATTTTTCAAAGACACCGTTATCATTGAAAGATGATGGTCGGTAGTCCGGGATTTTTACCTACTAAAAAAAACTTCTCTCTCTTCCTCTTCCTGCTCAGGAGTTGAAATCACCAGCTATTGCCACGGAAAAATGTTGCCTAGCATCCTCTGTTAGCCGATCGAGGAACTTTACAAATTAGTCAACAGGGAAACTTGACAGCGTGTAACAGCTGTAGAAACGGATGCCATCTACCCATGCTGCTATAAAGCCTGCTTCTTTATTATTGACCTCATCCTGGAATGCAAATTTGCCACAGGACCAAATAACATTTTTAGTGGTGCTGTCCGATTCCCACGGTTGGGTACTCAGGTGTCTGTATGGCTCTGCCGTCAGTACTAAGTCCAGCTTTAGTTTCCGCACGGTCTGCTTGAGTAGATCATGCTTAGCTTCACAGTGATTGAGGTTGAGCTGTAGTATCTTCATGTTCGTTTGTTTGTCATCTTCTGGAGTGCCTCTTGGGATACCGGGCACCTTTCAGTGCCGGCATAGTGGGCAGTGTCCTCTGAGCCATGATGTTCAGCGCATAGTGCACATTTCGGTGGATTGTTAAACTTAGCGATCGGGTGTCCTTATTGCCCGCATCTGATACAAAGCTTAGACCGGTCTGCTGTGCTTCTGCACTGGGATCCAAGATGTCCAAAGTGCCAGCATTTGAAGCATTGGACTGGTCTCTTCGTTGTTCTTATTGGGCAGTTGACCCAGCCGATCTTAATTTTGCCATTTCCGTCTAGCAAACTCTGCGCTGTGGCTGCTGGTAGTGTCACTACAGCAGTCTGGGTACCTCTATAGGCGGGACAAATTTTAATGGCCTCCAGTGGTATCTCACAGACTTCTCCAGCTACCGTTTGCAAGGCGGCTTGAATGTCATCTTTTGTCGTAATGTCGTCAATGACTCGTATTTCGACTACTTCCTGTGGCTCTTTGCTAATTACTTCCGCGTCCTCCTTAAGGATGGTTCTGTAACAGTTCAACCGAGGACATTTCAACCGCGACAGCTCAACCGCGACATTTCAACCGAGTGACATTTCAACCGACGATAATTCAACCGACGACATTTTACCCGAACGACAGTTCAACCACATGATAGTTCGACCGACGACAATTCAACCAATTACTTTTCAACGAAGTGACAAGTCCTTTCTCGTTTAAATTGGGTTCCGTAACTTTTAACATGCGCCTTTTTAACATGGTTTTTGTGTGTATTTATTCGATATTAGACCAACTCAAACGCGGGTAATTTTGTTGCGTCCTTTTAACATGGTTTTTGTGTGTGTTTATTCGATATTAGATCAACTCAAACACTCGGTTGAAAAGTCATCGGTTAAACTGTCGCCGGTCGAGCTATCGTGTGGTTGAATTGTCGCTCGGTTGAATTGTCGCTCGGTTGAATTGTCGCTCGGTTGAATTGTCGCTCGGTTGAAGTATCACCGGTTGAAATGTCGCGGTTGAACTGTCGCGGTTGAAATGTCCTCGGTTGACTAGTCGCGGCACCCTTAGGGATACCCGATATAATCTTTCGCAGAGTTTGGCCTTTACCAGCGCTCTTTTTCGAGAGCGTGATGAGCATGTTCCATCCCTCGTCTTGTTAATCTAATCCACTGTAGAGCAGACCTCATCATTAGAACCAACTTGTTTAATTCGACGCAGTATCTCGACACATTTTGCCTTCTCGACTGGACAAATTATTAGTGCATCTGATTTGGTCCACTTTTGGAGTTTCTTCCGCTTGGGCTTCGGATATGAAGATATGAAATCCTCTTGTGGCTCATTTGATGGCTGTTTAGGAAGCTGCTCTTTGCTCTGCTTTTTCTCTTAGACTGGACTTATTGCCAGGTAGACGCCTCTTTCTTTGAGGCGTTCTGCGGAGCCGCTTATTGCGGAGGGCTTGGTTTAGAGTCCTCATTCTTCTTTATTTGGTTGCCTGCTGGGTCCGGAGAATGCCAGTCCTTTCTTTTCCCAGGCCTAGTGTCGTTTTCATTTTTGTCTCCGGTGACTGATTCACTATCACCTTCGACTTCAGTGTCGATCGCTTCTACTGTCTCAATGATAGCTTGACTGCTTTTCTCCGGTGTAACACAACCAAGGCAATTCTCTTTGTGAATGTTATTCTTCGTATGGACTATGTTACGAAGCTCATTTATGAGCCTTTCAAGGCGTTTCAATGCTTGCGTCCTTTGCATCTCTGCACTTGATTATAGTGCTCCTTATTGAGCATGAGGCCCGTCTTCTTATTTGTTTTTGTTTTCGAGCATATTGATCATATTTTAAGTGTACCAGCGCATCGTACGGAGTGGAACGAGTTGTCATTACTAGGAACGGGTATACCTTCGGAGATAATACTCCTATTTCAGTTCCCTGAGGCCCAGTCAACAAATACACGTACGGACTAGACTCGCGCGGGGCGGTGAAGATTCCGATCTCTGTCACTCACTGCGTACTTTTTCATCAAGGCCCGAAGTGATTGGCTTCAGATCTACTGCTGCAAATTACACCTCGGCAGAGCAAGCTCACATCAGCCGTGGCCTGCATCGTCAGAAATTATGACACAGGTTCCGGACACTCCTAGTGGGTTACGGCAGAAAACGATCTTCTTCTCGGAGGTCAGTTAGTTTGACCAACCCTTTTCAGGGAACTTTTGTCTGCGGGAGCTATTTTATCTCACTTCTACCCTCAGTTCCTAGAAAAATAAGAACAGCGAGCATCCTTCTATCCGCTTAGTAGAGACCCACCCAGTAGCAGTTTTCTTCTCTGCCCTATGTGTGTATGACTCTTATAACATTTGAACCGATCGTAACCTACTAAATGGTGTTCAATAGAGTTCACTCAAATTTAGATTTTCTGTGAATTTGAATCGATTCGGATCGATAGATTTAGAGAAATTTTGAGGAAATCTCGAAAAAAATAAGAAAAAAATTTTCTTCCAAAGTGATTTTTTCGAAACAACTTTTAAACATCTTTAAGCTTGAAAAACCACGTCGATCGCCGCTAATCCTTCAAAATCGGTTAATTCGTTTGGGAGATATTGTGAATAAAAGAAAACCGACAAAAGTGTTGTTTTTTCGGAGTTACTCGGAAATTTCTAGTTTAATCAATTCAAACTTAAAGATTTGTTATGAGACTTAAAAAACTGCCTCGAATGCCGCTAACCGTGTAAAAATCGATTGATTCATTTAAAAGTTATTGCGGTTTGAAAATTCAAAAAATAGTTTTCTATGAAACTTCTATCAGACTTTTGAGCTTGAAGAACTCAAAAGCATAGAAAAGCTATCTTTGAGCTCGGAGAACTCAAAATAACACATAAATTGTATTTTCGAGCTTAAAGAGCTCAACAACAGTTTCAGTGTAATTTTAAGCGCCTAGGTATGGATTTAGCGGGAAGTTTCAGGGATGGCCTTCAAGGTTAACCGTTTTCTTAATTTCTTTTGTTTACAAATGACACGAAGAAATGAGTTGCTAGATACCTTTGAAAAAAAATCACCAAATATGAGCTCTTAATTTTAATAAAAAGATCCTCCGCATTGCAGTTTTTTACTTTTTTTTTTCAGTCCAATAGAAAAAAATTGATACCTGATCATTAATTGATTGTACAGAAAAATGTTTTTCAAGAATCTTGTAGGAAATTTAATGCTCTACAAAAAGGTGTCTTGTATTTTTTTCGTAAAACTCACCATTTGAATGATATTAAAGACTTATGTTTATTATTTTAAGACAAATGTCATTTTTGTTTATGAGTTTTATAACTTGACAATAAATGAGTATTGGACGGTGTGGCTTAATGTATATAAAATAAGCGGAAAAAAAATTTGGTTCAGAACAGGTAGCTCAAAGGGTAGAGTAGCTGACATGTCATCGGAAGGTTCTGGGTTCGAGTCCTAGTCCAATCAATCCGAATTTTTTCTCGCATATTCTATTAACTCTTTTTAAAAAGGTCCTTTCGAATTCCTTTCTCAATCCCTTCGTCCCCAAATTATCCTATTATGTGAATGTTGGAACGCTTAACGTGATAATTATCTTAACTCCTCTTCTTTTCTGCTTCACAGCAATATTTAATTTTAAATTACACTTAAGCCTTTAACGCTGAAATGGTTCTAAGTGACCCCCGCGGCTTTAATTTTATTTTAAATTTTGAGAATAACGCTTAAATAATATTTATATTGATGACAAAAAATAAAATTTGTGTGAAATTTATAAATTAAATTGAAATTTTTTTGATTATCTAATCAAAGACTCTTAAAATCCGCACGCATGAAAGTTTGATGATAAATATCTTTTGAACGCTTAATTTAATCGCCAAAACATAAGATACTTGGTTTAAAGAGCAGCGGATTTTATACGAAAATTAGTATTGCTAATTTTACAATAGTCATTTACTGTCGAGTTATAAAATTCATAAACAAAAATGACATTTGTCTTAAAATAATCAAACTTAAATCTTCAATACCATTCAAGTGGTGAGGCTTACGGTAAAAATATAAAACACTTTTTTTGTAGTGCATTAGATTTCCTAAAAAATTTTTCAAGATCATTTTTCTGTACAATCAATGCGGAGGATCTTCCTATTAAAATTAAGGGCTCATATTTGATGAGAATTTTTTTAAGGTGTCTGGCAACCCATTTTTCCGTGTAACTTGTAAAAAAAAAAAATATTTGATTTTTTTGACTCACTCTACTAGTATTTACTAGTTTTCTTTATACCCAGTTGGAAGTACGGACAAAATTGCATTGAAAAAAATGATGCCTGTCCCGACATTTGTGGCACGAGCGAAGCAAAGGGTAAAACAGAGTAAAACCAATGACCTCGATTTTTGAAAAGTTTCAATTTTCTAAGCGGGAAGTTAAAAAATCAATGTAGATAATTAACAATCATTTTATTTGAAAAGTTTTTAGCTTAAATAAAACTGAAATTTCTTCAATTCGAGAAACATAAAGATTATTCTCTGTTAAAAATGAAAAAAAAAGGAGCATATTATCTGAAAATAAACAAAAAATAATTAATAATGATCAAATTAAATTCGTTACTTGATATCATTTTTTAAATGATTCTGTAAGTCAATAAAGTTGATCTATTTTACACATGTCACTGTCAAACTGTATCCTAGTACCATCACCCCCACGAAAAAAACTTATAATTATAATATAAAAAAAATATATTACATTTTATAGAAAAAATATACGTGAAATATATTTGAACTATATATATTCAAAATATACTTGCATATATTTCAAGTACATTTCAGATGTAAACAAATTATATTTGGTTTACTGAACTTTTAGCCGCTTTTGATATATGAGAAATATATTTCAAATAAAAGTAAAATATATTATTAATATATTTATTTTATATGATAAATATAAGTTATGAAATATTACAAGAACATATGAAAAATATACTTACTGTGTATGGAAAATACAGGCATGTTCATGTCTGATCAGATCTGTTTATATCTGATTCGATCAGGTCTATAAAAAAAAAAAAAATTGTTGCCTACGGGAATTCGAATCGTAGACGTCGCACTCATCAGACTGATACTTTGCCTGTTGACCAAATTACTCATCTTAACTTATGGGTATCTTTCAAACTAATTTAAGTAATTGAAATTTTACACATGAGTTATCCTTATATTTAAAGAAATTCTATAACTTATTTATTAATTATTAATAATTAATTATATATAAGAGTGATTTATTTGGGAAAACTATGTATTTTTTTCACTTCATTAACATATGATTCTATGAACAGTAAAAAAAAATCTGCAAAACAGTTAACCCTAAAGGCGATCCTTACAACTTCCCGCTAATTCCATATCGAAGCGCTTAAAATTGCACTGTTATCACGTTTTTGAGCTCTTTGAGCTCAAATGTCAGATAGAAGTTTAATAAGACAGTATTTTTTTAATTTTCAAACCGCAAAAACTTCTGAAGGAATGAACTTATTTCTATGCAGTGGGCAGCATTTTACGTTGTATTTTGGATCATATGAAATACTTTTGCACACAAACTGATCAAACCGAAAATTTTAGAGAAATTTGAAAAATTCACTTTTTCCAAATTTTTTCGACAACGATAATTCATCAACCGATTTTCACGTTCTTGGCAGCGATCGACGTGGTTTTTTGAGCTTCAATAATTATTTTATTCGATTAAAAACGATTCAAAGAGAAATGTCGGAGTTCTGTAAAAAAAAAAAAACACTTTTCAAAATTTTTCGTTTTCGATAATTCCCGAACGAATCAACCGATTTTTACGGGATTTATGGCAATCGTTGTTGTTTTTCAATTTTTAGAACGGATTAGTTTTTGGAATTGATCTGTTGATCCCTTTAGAAGTTGTTCCAAAAAAAAAAACAATTTTTCGAAAATTTTATTTTTGAGATTTTTCAAAATCTAGCTAACCGAACCGATTCAAATTTTCACAAAATCTAACGGCAATGATACTCTTTGGATCGCCACCTATTCCCATCTCGGGAATAGTCAGGGAAGCTTCCTGTGTTCTTAAAACGTCGAGATCTGATGAAAACTCGATTTTCAATATTTTCAATTTTTTTTAGCGGGAAGTTAAAAATTTCTTTAAGGGTTATTCCATAATTATAATTTTATTTTTTCTTTTAATTTTGAAGTTTTTTTTTATTCAAAATGTATGGGGAACTAAGAATTATTTGTGTGTTCTATAATTTAACAGTCTTTGACACTTCTGCAATGGACCAAGACGTAGCTTGAGATAATAACAGACATCTTAAAAGGACTTATCGCCTATCGATATCAACATATGGTTTGGTATTTGAACGCTACCAAACTCAAACTTTTACTAAACAATCCCGTTTTTCGCGTATTCAATAGAAGACAGTGAAAAATTTTGTGTCATTGCATCAAAAATCATCGTTTTGGCATAGATAAACAAAAAGTTTATGCTTAAGGTAGTTCGGTTATGAAAGCAATATTTTAAGAAATCCTCGAAACTTTGAATATAAGTCATTAAATACATAATACGTGTGCTGTTGAAAGTCGAAAAACTAGTAGATTGAAGAATATAATATTTCGAACAATTAAAAAAAAACTAGGAAAACGGTTGACCCTAAAGGCCACCCCTGCAACTTCCCGCTAATTCCATACTTAACTGCTCAAAATTTCACTCATTACAACCTTAACTCTGTCCATATGTATAACATGGATAGTGAGCCAAAATTTTTTATCTGGACTATCGTTGAGGTATTATCTTAAGCCGAAATTTTTGATGAAAGTTGTACATTTAAAATTTATAAGGGGATAGGAACTGATACGTCATACAGAACAAATTAATTTTAAAAAGGCCATGTGGCAGCCAAAATGGAAGTAGATTTCATGATAACCCTGGTGGATATAAGATTCTGTTAGTAGTCTGAATCATTATTGTGGAACTCTGAATCAGAATACCATCAGTCTGAATCTCTCTGAAAATCGATAAGTTAGATATAAGCAGATTGTTTTAGGTTATTATTTGACAGAAATTTCGGACTCTGCAAGAAGACTAAATCAGACTTATTCAAAGATGTTAACGAAATTTCAAATGTGAAAGAATCAGACTTTTTCAAAGATATTATTAAGTAATATTAATAATTTTTATTTCTTGAGATAATGATACCTATTTATCGTTGTTATAAACAAATCATTTTCTAGCGAATCTAGATTTTCCCGAAGGTTTATTAAGAGTTGATAAGACTGAAACAGGATGTCGTTTGCTCGTTAGTCACCCCTTTTGCTTATTAAGGGGGCCACTGGATTTTTGGACTCAGTATCTAGAACTGGACCAGAACATATAATAGGTCAGGGTCGTGAGAGACTGCTAAAAAGAACCAAAATTTAAACACAGAAATTCGTTTTACAAAATTATATATTTATCCCATCTTTTTTACAATTGAAATAAGGCCTTACAACAATTAATAGAAATTCATAGGATAATCTCACTCACTCACAAATCTCATTCGGTTGTATTTCACGCTGTCTAGCTGACCCTCACGTCGCTGTAGTGCCCGCTGTCCACCGGACTCTCACGCTAGTCTAACTTATTTTGCTACTCTAACTAAGTATACCATGAAACCGAGGTAGACTCTTTACGCACACACAACCACACGATTTAAAATTTCCAATAATAACAATAAATTTTCCGGATAAACTAATTTCCATTCTTAATTCCTAATTAATCCATTTTTAATTTCCAATTATAATTTTCTTATTTACTAAATTACTGTCGTGTTCTTAATACTCCAACAACAATAATTATTAAATACAAGAGTTCTTCGTATCTTGAATTAATCCTAATTTTGTCGAGTTCGGGAATTCATTAAACAAATCTTGATTCATTTATTATAGTCCACGTTAATATCCGACAACTGAGTAATCTTAATATTGCCTAAATCATTTTATTTAATCCAAATTATTTTATTTTTTATATATACATGGGGCATTCCATGCCAACTCATCCTACCGATTCGATTTGCATCTCCGATTTCGCTGAAATTTGGGCATCTTTTTGTACCCTTCGAAAAAGGTTTTTATGAATTTTTTCAAATTTTTTCATTCAGCCAATCGAGAGATATGAATTTTCGAAAATTTCGGGTATTTTTACTTTAAATAGCCATAACTTGGTGAAAAATTGTCCGATTTGGGACTTTTTTTTTTT
>JZSA01002846.1:0-13054 GCA_000956155.1 Cotesia vestalis | reverse complement strand
GATCCTGCTAGTACACAATACTTGGGGCGCAATGATGCAAACATGGAAAATCCAACTTTACAGTCAGGATACTCCAATTTAAATAGCTCATATAACTCTTTTAAATTTGATAAAATAAGCCTTTTTTGAATGTGCTCACGTACGCCTTCATTGTTTCTAACAGAAACGAAGTCTTTCATACCCGGCATATTAATACTCGTTTCATCATCAACATAGAACTTTAATACCTTTGATTTAACATCTTCAGATAGAGGTCAGCCTAGAAATAAATGTTTAAATTCAGAAGTAGAATTAGTTAACACGATTTAGATCAAATAAAGTTTGATTTACCTGGTTTTAAATCTGGTAATGATAATATTCCACGTCGTTCTCTCAGAGACTTCGAGACTTTGACAATATCCTTTGTTGCTTCCATAATATTACAAACTTTATAAACGCTCCAATCTGGTCGCAATAAAGTGAGAATTTAAATTTTTTCTTTTTGAGTAATCTCTTTATCGTGAAATTTTTTTTTTAAGTGTTCAATCGTGTCTAAAAATTCTTGCGCGAGTATTTGATCATCAGTTTTTTGTTCTAAGCCAAAGGCAGTTGACAAATACCTATTTACGTTAAGAATCTTTTGTTCTAAATATTTTTGATTACTTAATTTTTCATTATCGATACGAGACTGATTTAAAAATTGTAAGGCATTGTTGATGACAGGAAATTGTGTATTGAAACTCAGTTGAGAATGACTACTACCCCAAGATGTAGATGGACCGGATAATGAAGTTATTCCTAAAAAAATAAACAGTGCAAATATCATTTCAAAAAATGCCAAATCGGTTATTTACAAAGTTAATTGATTAGCAGAAGAATTATTTTCAAAAACATACCTGACAAAGTTCGGTCGAGAAGTTCTCCAACTGCATCTGTCTCCTCAATATCAGAAGTAGCATCGTCACTACTACTTGCAGATATTGTTTCTTCGTTGTCTTGTTCTTCTGTTTTTTCTTAATTTAAACTAAGATTCAATTTTTTCAGACAAGCTGTACATAAATAATCGGCACTATCAATATTGAACTTCAGTTGTAAATTTATAGACGCTAACCTCAAAGAGTTCTTTACTACGTGATTATTTAAGTTAAATGGATTACAGCACACATTGAATTTTTTGAAAATTTTGATTTTTCCTCTATGTGGCATTTTACGCGAATTTGAACAGTTTTCAGAATTTTTTATTTTTATCTACTGCGTGCTTTACCTTACTTAACGATTAATTTTAATTTTTATTTCTATTTTACTTACAACAAATATATACAACTAATATAAGTACACACATATTTGGATAATTGTTTTTTATCTAAATGAACGTTCGGCTAAATTTACAGATTATTTATAAATTTTGCAATCCAGTTTTTCAATAGATCTTAGATAAAATAAACTATTATCACTTTATGCCATGGCGATCATCTATTATTTCTACGTTGGGTTTTCCCAATTGATTATTTTGCTTTAAGAATTTCTTGTCTTGATTTAGATTTTCTTGGGTTAAAAGCTATATTATCTTCAATCGAAACATTTAGTTTTTCAACCAAAATAACATTATCGCTTAAAAAACTTAAAATAATTCATCAAAATATATTTCAAAAACTAAATAGTCTTTAATTGTTATACCGAAATAAAATTATTTCTTGGAAATAAGCAAAATAATGACTCAAAAAATAATCCATTCTTAACACAAGTTGGTAACATCTTGAATCAATGTTATCACCTATCTTGAACCAAGAGACAAAAATTCTTGAATTTTATTTTTATTATTTTATATTTATTATTTTATTTCTTTTTATATTATTCAAGCTGCAAATTTCGATATTTTTCGATTGTCAACATGTTCACGTACTACCAAGTATAACCAATGGTGAATGAGGAGTGCGTCACATTCAACCAATAAGGAATCGTGGCCCGTTTTTTGTGAGTTTCGACCTTTGACTAACTTCAAGACTTTCATGTATTTTAATTTAGAGGATTCGTACTTGCTGTGACTTGTTATTGATGCGTACCTCTATAAGAGACAAACGCTACCCATGTACCTGCATTAGCGAGAAACTCGGGTTAGTGAGAAACCTCTATAAGCGAGAATGAGATTGTGCTCCCATGAACTCTCGCTTATCCAGGTTTGACTGTAGATGAATGCGGGCGATGTGGTTGAGAACCGACCGGGCGCGTCCGCGGGTGACAGATTGCGGGGAACCGGTGGAGGAACGGGATAGCGAGTGACCTCTGACTAAAGAGAGACAACAAGCGGTCCGGTTCGAAACCCGGTTTGCAAGAGCTGTAAGGGAGCCGGCTGTAGTAAAACCTAGCTCCGGCGAACCAAGGCCCTGCCGTGGACCAACTCCCCAAGCCAAAGGTGTGAGCCATCGTGCCGAGTGGCTGCATGACACATGGAAGATGTGTCGCTAATGATGCCAGTGGGGCACCTGGCACATCTCACTGTATAAACGCCTTACCGCTTCAGGCAGGAATCTGGCGAGGCGGACCAACCCTTTGCCTGCTTACTCGTGGGAACAATATGAATGTGACCAAAAATAATAATAAAAACGCGGAGGAAGCGGGACCGAAAGGGACCGTGGATCCGACTCAAACGGTACCTAGTACCACCGATGCTCCTATCGGGAACCCTATGTCGGGTACAAGAACCCTGGATTAACACGGGACAGATCATGGGAATAAACAGAATGCACGGACAGCTCATCTAGTGTCAATTCGAGTTGAGTCCGAGAGCATGTATCTTCATAAACAGAAGACTGGAGGCAATCAGAATCAATAAATTATGCACTAGTGACCTTGCGGTGGCGTCAACCACGATCGAGATCCAAGGAGTCAGTACCAGGCTCATTGTAGCCACAGCGTACTTTCCCTACGACTCGGACGAGGTATCTACAAAGGAGGTCAAAATGCTAATACGAACTGGGGTCCTTAGTTTCGTCAGTCTTTCACGTTACCGCTGGTCCAAGCAGGAATACTGAGGAATACAATACTCATTTGGTGTACATTAACTTGATCGGTTGACTGTGATATATTTTATGTTATGCTCAAGCTTCAAGAATGTATTTTTATTTATTTAATTAACTGACTTAAAAATACAATTTTGTAGAGGTTTTCTGTTGAAAATTATTTTGGTAAAAAATTTTTTTTCAAAAATTTGAATTTTTTGAAAATTTTGATTTTTCATACGAACTAGTCGGATCATGAAGCTCAAAGTACGATCAATTTCGGATCAAAAGGTTCAATATCCGATCAAAATTTCGACTCGGGTGAACTTGTGAAATTGAAAAGGTTTTATTCAATCAAATAATGATCAGCATTTACTTATTACCGACGTATAAAGTTAAAAATATAACGATGGCTGACTTAATTTATGATAATTTACTCAAAATATATAATTTCCTGGTAGTCATTCGGAGTAATTGTACGCACTTAAGCATTTAAACTTGTGTCAAAATTAATCTACAAGTATAGAAAGAGAATAAAATTATACACTGATAAAAAAATTGACTTGACTCAAGAGCCAAACTCTTGAACCAAGAATCCCATTTTGAAGAAAATGATTTTCTTGAGTCAAGAGAATAAATTATTGAATCAAGAAAAATTTTCTTAAACCAAGAATAATTTCTCAGCTCAAGAATTTATTCTCTTGACTCAAGAAAATCATTTTCTTCAAAATGGAATTCTTGGTTCAAGAATTTAGTTCTTGAGTCAAGTCAATTTTTTTATCAGTGTATATATGATAGAGCATTTATTCAAATAATAGATATTTTAAAAAATAGTCACTATAGTGAAAAATAGTCAATAAAACTAATTTTCATTGTTATTGAGAAAAAAAAATCAGGAATGAATTCAGAAGTCCGTCAAAGTTTCCGTCATATCCTTTCCATTCGGGCAAGCAGACGCGTGCGCTCACAACACGTTGACTAGGTTTTGGCTTGTACACATCTACATGCTTCCACGTAATCCTCCGTTAACTCACACATACAAATTCACACACAAGCATGGTTTGTTTGCCCCCTACTACTGTTTATCTATGCGAGCGAGTGCATAGCTGTAACTTGCACTCCTCTCTTTCTCGTGGACTGGCGTTTCTCCACCCCTCTCTATTTTACTATAGCGCGCTCGTCAAAGGCTAATTATTTTAATTCGCATTCCAGATGCCATAAGGTCGTATACCAGCAAAAAGTCCTCATGAAAAGCAATAAGGGCGTATGAAAAATTTTTTTCGGGAATCAACGTAGTTTCGTCTGAAATGTGTAGAAATGCAAAAAAAATTTATGCGTCCTTATGGCTGCCGGGACCCACCTCGGATGCCATAAGGGCGTATAATAGAAATTTTGTTTTTTTTTCTAGTCCAAAAAAAATTTTTATTTTTATTCGCCCTTATGGCATCCGAGGTGGATGCCGGGCACAAAATAGAAAAGGGGATTAGAAAAGTTTCAGCTAAATCTAAAGGGGTCGGGTTCAAAAGTGGTCGATTTGGCATGGAATACCCCATATATAGATTTTTAGCCCTCCAAGCTCAAAGTAGACCTTTTTTACGCTTGAAAGGTCGTCAGATATTCGATAAAATATCTTTTTTTTTTTAATCGTATAAATAAATTCGAAATCTTCCGAACAAATAAACTGATTATGTAGTAGTTGGTGGTTAGTATAAGTTTGTGAGATTAAGAGGAAGTTAGTTTTTTGGATGGACCGGTTTAGCTGTTAAAAAGTTATTTTAATAAAATCTTTGTTTTATTTTATTTTTGTGATTTCTGAAAATCTGCTGGTTTAACTTATTTCAATCTTTAAGGAAGTACGAGCGCTAGATGGGGTGGGGATAGGTATCGACTCTAGCGCGGTAAGGGGAACGCAGTAACCATATGTTTTTTTTCAATATATAGATATACATTTAACATTGGTTAGTGGCGGCATTTATTTTTCTTTTAATTAATACACTTTAATTAGTCGGGCAAGTGTAAATGTTTTTGAATTAAATTTATCACTAATATATTTACTTTCATCCATAAGTTTTTTAAAAATATTCGCCGACAGTTTTACGAGAAAAATACAGAAATGTATCAATGTTTGAAGGTTACCCCATAAGACCAATGTTAAATTGCTCAACTTTAAAGTTAATTATTTATTTAAATGATCGGGCAATCTCCTTCAAATTTTCGCAATTTGTTTAGACATATTTAAACTTTATATTAAAAAAAAATCAAGCCTTTTATCAAAAGTTGCCTTGGTGCTCGTACTTCCTTAAGAAACTTTAAGTGTGACAAATCTATTTAAATGCCGCCAACCATGATCAAATCGATCAAGTAGCTCATTAATTACGAGAAGTTTACATACATACAAATACACACATACACATTCATACAGACCTGAAGACACTAATGCGAGAATAGTCAAAATAGCTTCCCAGAACCTCAAGAAGACAAGATCCCACAAAAACTTGATTTTCTATAAAAAATTTTAATTTTTCTTTAACTTGATATTCAACTTGACCATTTTAATAATTTTCCGGAATCTTTAAATTCATGTAATTAATATTATCTTTGAATAAATATCCATTAAAAAGATATTATCACTAAGTTATTAAGTAATAAATAATGAACTATTTTATAAGAAACATTTATTTTAAATAAATAATTAATGGTACTAAAGTTAGCCGACGTTTTTAATTTTTTTATTATATTTTTAATAATTAAATTAGAACAAAAAAATATTTTTCAAAAATTGAGCTTTCAGTTTTTTAAGTTTTTTACAAGTGAAAAATTTTTTTTTATTTTTTTGTAATCATTTTTTTAATAAAAAAAATTCTAACAATTTTTATAAGTCAGCTAACTTAATTTTCATAATAATTAAAATATTTTATAATTATCGATTGTAAACTATTGATACTTCGCAGCTCCAAAATTAGTTGATATAGAAAAATCTAAATTAACATTGAATTAAATTCATATAGTCATTAATGATTTTATATTTATACGGTATAGCTAAATTTTTACCATAATAAAACAACTTTGATTGGTTTTAATATTTTTCTACGATCATTGTTGAATTTTTTTTCCTTTGAAATTTTTTTTATTGTATGCCAAAGAAGTATAACTTCTGACGCGTGTACATAAGTACACACACCATTTATTTTAATAGGTTTAATTTAATAATAGAATACGTAACTTAAAAATGTACAATGTTATATTTTTTTGCGAATCTAATTTTGGAAAGACTGGAACAGATTGCGTTACAAAAGCCAGAAGGGCCAAAAATTTTTGTCAAAAATGCCTAAGGGCGTATAAAAAAAAACTATTCAGAGAATCGATTTAATTATGACTAAATAGTGTTGAGAAAAAAAGAAAAAAAAAATTTTTTTTTTTTTTTTTTTTTTTTTCAATTAAAAATTCTTGATATGCTCTCATGGCACTTGTAATGCAAAATATTTTGAGCATTCATTATTGCATAATAATCATTACATTCTCACATATTTAAAGCAGGTAGAACAAGGTACTGCGAATGACAATGTAACTCCCACTTTAAACACAGGCGATGAATCAGTACATACTGTCGACGAGTCTCCTCTCCAGTCACCAGCCTTTAGAACAAGAACGCTTATACGGCGACCAGTGTTAAGCACTGCAGTTAAACAGTTGAATATGATTAATAAAAAAGTTTCAAAACTTGCAAATCAGCAAATGGAAAACACAAGAAGTGCCAATAGTAGTTCCTTACAAAAACGGCAACAAGAATGTCAGCAGCATGCAAGGATACCTAATTTGAAAGAAATTCAAACTATTGAAAATAACGTTGAGGTAAATGTTAACTATGGATATTGATTATTAATGAATATGATACAACACATAAAAAGAAATGGACCAATTAAGTAATTCGAAATGGTTCAAATTCTTTCGAATCATATCTTACTGTGGATTTGCAGCACATATTTTGTCATAAATATAAAAAATAGAGTTATTATCGAAATCAAATTTTATCACTTTCTACAGTAATTAGTCAACTTGTATACTGTAATATTTTTAGTTATCAATTATAAATAGTTTTCACAACTTAGATATTTAAAAAGAACTTTTGATTATATTATTAGAAAAGATTTATAAAGTTCCCACAAGCGATTAATCATAAAAAATTCGCATAATTATTAAATTTGCTAAGTATGGTACCTTATTCAATATGCTTAAAAGTTTTCCACCTTTCTTTAGTTTATGAAAAAAATTTATCATAATTTATTGAATTTCTTGACTCCAAGGAAAAAAAGTAACCAATTTCGAGGAAAAGTGTCTTTTCATTTTCAAATAACAATAACTTTTTCAACATTCAATTTTTACTATAATGCTGTAATGTTTTTTTTATCATTCCAATATAGTATATTCAAATTGGTGACATCAAATTCACGAGCAATGAATTAGCTAAAGTCATCCTTAAAGATACAATGCAGCGACGAGTCAAATCGGTTCTGGAGAAAATTTGGACAGCTGAAGAATTGTCAAAGATGTACCTAAAACTTCCGAAAAATGTTCCCAACACCAGACTTATCAGCGACCAAGATTGTTTGCGAGTGAAAGGTAAAATACTTTTAACACAACCTTGTAAGACTTTATCATCAACTTAATAAAATCAAGTAAAAATGAACCTTTTATAAAATTAAACTAGGTACCTCTATAAGAGTTAAAGGAATTTATATAATTTGATGTTGTAATAAATGATGATAGCGTCTAAATTTTATAACAAATCGTAATGAAACTCAACACAACAGTTTTTATAACGATTACGAAGATTGATTTTGAAAATTAGATAAATGGGTCAATTATTCTAAAAATGACGATTGGAAAATTTTCAAAATCGCGAAAGTAGGAATTATCTTGGTTTTATTTGAAATAACTTCAGTTGATATACGTTATGAATTTCTGTAAATTGCATTCTTAAGGTTTTAATAAACTTTTAATTAACATATAAATATTCAAAGTAAAAGGTTTTTTTATAAATTTTTTTTTAAGAAACGATACTTGAAATAATGTCCTAAAAGTAATAAAAGATGTAGTTAAAAAAAAAAAAAAAAATTAGATTTTAAAATTTTGCAGCCATAAAATCTATTCACAATCTACTACCCAAGCATCACAAAAAAATGTTGACTTTTTGATAGATTTCACTCAACCAGAAGTTAAACAATTAATAATTGTCAACTTAAATTCAACAAAACATTAACAAAAAAAAAATTTGTGCCGCTCGGTTACAAGCTTTTTTTCTCATTTACTCTATGAATGCTTTTGGGCCTTCTGGAGATACTTTTCGGGATCATTTAAAAAAGACCCTGAATCTATTTTGGTCGTATTCTGTGAACACTCCGATTATCCCTAAAAAAAAATCTGTTTCTAGCTTGGAAATGCTATGCATAATTCAAGAAAACACATCGGATCCATTTAAGAAAAAGACTAAATTCGGTTTGGCCCGACTATGTAAACACTTTGAAACATATTTAAAAACAGTCGAGAAATATTTTGGTACCGTTCTGTAATGACAATTGAACTATTCAATTTCTGATTTGAAAATACTTTGGGAATACTCTAGAACGATCGCCATCCCACTTCGATTATTCTACGTTAACATTATAGATCGACTTTGGGTCTATTCTGGAAACAGCGCACAAATCCACTCTGGAAACACTATGAAACCCCCAAAGTTACATGATAATTCTTGAATGTTTTCTGAGTGTTTCCAGAAAAATTTGAAATCCGCAAGGGTTTCGTTATATAGCATTGAACTTTTTCATGAGCAAAATTTTCTGCTTTATTTATTTTCTAAATTATGATTACCACTAATCATTCTATCCATCACGGATTTTATAAACATTAATGTTAATTTAGTGTAATTATATTAAGATATATTAATCTGTGTTTAACTGTTATTAAAATAATATCTAAAGATTAACTGAAGTTTTAAGGTTATTCTTACCTTGGGCAGTGTAAACAGAGAATTTTTTTGTTGTTTTAACTTTTTTTTCTCTTTTCGATTGTCTTTACTATTTATACAATCTACCACGATACAATATTTCACCATAATTAATAAAAATTTGATTTAAATTCACATTGATTGGAACTGACAACAAAAATATCAAACAACACAACCTAATTATTTCTAAAATCACATGGGCTAAAATCTGAACTCCCCAACATCACCGCCGCCCTTGTGGACATTTATTGTACCCGATGTTTCCTCATTTTTGAGGCCACAAATACGACAAGAAAGCCTATAGCGATCGTCCTCCTTCTATGTAGGCTTCGTGATACACGTTCAGAGTGATCATCAAGTAATAACGTCACTTCATACATTTTTCTATGTTGGTACAACTTTAAACTCTGGTTTCCCGGGAAAAAATGATCAGACCTGATCAGACATGAACAGGCATGAGTCTTCAGGCCTGATCAGGCATGAAAAATGACCATGCCTGATCAGACCTGGTCAGGCATGGTCAGGTCTGATCAGATCTGTTCATGCCTGACTCGATCAGGTCCAAAAAAAAAAAGTTGTATCTGTGGGGATTCGAACCGTAGACGCCGCACTCTCCACGCTGTTACTTTACCTCTTGACCATATATCTTATCTTTACTATAGATGTATCTTTCAAACTACGTCAAGTAATTTAAATTTCATACATGACTTATCTTTACGGTTAAGGAAGTTAACTATGCCTAGTTTATTAATTATTAATAATTTATTATATATCAGAGTTATTTGTTTAAAACGGCTATGTATTTTTTTTGCTCCATTAACATGTGGCTCTATGCACAGTAATAAAAAAAAATTTCTTTAAGGTTTATTCCAGAATTATAATTTTGTTGTTTTCTTTTAAGTAAAATTTTTTTTTTTTTATTTAAAACGTCTAGGTAACTAAGAATTATCTGTGTGTTCTACAATTCAGCAATCTTTCATACTACAGCAATGAACCAAGGCGTAGCTTAAGATAATAACAGACACCTTGAAAGGACTTATCGCCAATCGATATCAACTGATCTATTTTGGATATCAAAAACTTTATGCTTAAGCCGATATTTTTAATGAAAGTTGTACATTTAAAATTAATAAGGGGATAGAAATTGATGCGTCATACGGAACAAATTAATTTTAAAGATAGAACTAAAAGAAAAATCAGACATGAGCAGGGATGAACAGGTCTGATCAGGTCTAATTTCAGGCATGATCATGTCTAATTTCATGTCTGTTCATTCTTGTTCAGGCATGGTCAGGTCTGATCATTTTTTCCCGGGTTAATCAAAACCCCGGGTTGAAAAACTGGCCCTTAGTAAATTAATGACCAATTTTAGTGATAAAACCTGATTATTATTAAAATTTGTAGTTGAAATAAATCTAACTTTAAAATATGGCTCTGGTGTTCCTCGAGCATTCATTAATGCTATATTTTCTAATGAAGATAATTTATTTAATAGCTTATTATATTAATAAATTGATACGTTTTTTCTTGATTTAAATGAAATGCTCGAAAGCTTTCTTGTTGTACAAATATTAATCTTATCTGCCAAGCAATAGAAACGAGCTTGAGTTTAAATTGTTATAGATTCATTTAGTTACATTCAAATAATTATCAGTCGGATTAATGACTTGGAGAAGAGGGGCTAGAAAAACTGTTGTCAGTAAAATCGCTTTTCATACCAATTTTCTGGCCTTAGTTATCAGACATGAAAAAATTTGGGGTACTCAATGACGCACGCCAAGTACGTTTAAAAAATTGTTTTTAATTGTTAAATTTACCTCAAAATTTTTTCAATTAT
This sequence comes from Cotesia vestalis, assembly GCA_000956155.1. Lineage (NCBI taxonomy): Eukaryota > Metazoa > Arthropoda > Insecta > Hymenoptera > Braconidae > Cotesia > Cotesia vestalis. The sequence continues at coordinate 2,235 of JZSA01002846.1, read as the reverse complement.
TAAAAACCATAACAACTACTTGGTCTGTTTTTTTTTTATCTTACATCTTTTTGTAAAGTGATAATTTCTCCTTGGTATTTTTGTAAATCAAGAGTTGTGAACGTGTACTTGGCGCAATTTTTTACAGTGGAACTGTGTTTGTTCGGATATTGATATCCCACTTTCCTTAATAATGATTTTCCATTATACTAATGTCTTGATGGAATCTTTCGTCTTGCTCTTCACTGTAATCGCCAAGATTTTCAGGAAAGTGTGAAAGGTGAAAATCTAAATAGTGCAATTTTAAATTCATCAAGCTACCCAAAGTATCGTAGTTGTACAACAACTCTTCAACTAAATTCACGTCATTCTCACTTTTCGTATTTCCTAAAAAGTTTTGTGATACTTCTTTGAAGCTTGCCCATGCTGTTCTCTCAATCTCGTTCATTTCATATTCGAAATTATCGTCCTGAAATAAAGTCCGAATTTGGAATCCATCGAACATTCCTTCTTTCAATTTTGCATCACTTATAGCTGGAAAGTTTTTTAAATAATTTTTTATTTCTATGGAAAAAATTATATATAAATCTTGACAATTATATATAATTTTATACAATTCTATGCAATTATATACCATTTCTATAAAATTGTATCGGGCCATTTTTTGATATAATTATATATAATCTGCACATAATTGTATCTAATCACATAAAATCTTTTTTATTCGGGTTGGGTGAAAATATTATGAATAATGGGTGTAAATAATGAACACTATAGAGTTTATCGAATAAAAGATACTTTATTTCAAATTTTTAATCAAATGAAATACAAGTGTACATATCTAAAGAGTTTTGGGCCAACAGACTGAGTTTTTAATCATACAATTTCTAATTGTACTTAATTTGTGACATACACATTTTTAGATGCATAAAAATAAGTATAGCTATAGAACTTTGGCTTTTAATCTTCAATCCAATGGTAAAAAGAAATATTTAAAAATTTTCAAGACGGTAATGCTATAAGAAGCTTAAACTATTTACAATGTTCGATTAATTTAATAACACTGTAAATTTCTCAGAACCACTTATTCATCTCTGAATTCAGTTGAAAACGAACAATAAACGAGACAAAGTTTCTCTTTTTTCTTAAACTTCAAAGACGCTCAAGTGAATTTCTATCATTGTTGAAGTGCTATATTACGATTTTCTTTAAAACAACTTAGGTCATTGTAAGCTGCGGAATAATTTTTGAAGTCATCTACAAATATATATATATATATGATTGAATTATGACTCGATTTATCAATACTATATTTATTGGATTAATAAATACTCCTTATTATGAAAATTACTCAATTATTCATTAAGATATTCATATGACTAAAAATATACAATAAACAAGAAATACCAATCAGATTGATTATAAATTGGCTCTCCAAAAGAAGTAATAGACATTATGACTTTCACGCGAGAAGCACAGTTCCGTTGGAATAAAGTGAGTAGCAGTTTTAAAGTACTCGGTATATCTGCAATTATGGTGATTTTCAAATTTCTCGAGCTCGAAAAGCGCAAAAGCCTAGAGCAACTGTCTCTTTGAGCTCAAAGAGCTCAAAAACGTTGTAAATAGTGAAATTTTGAGCGCTAATTTTTTTCATTGAAATGTCATTAATAAATCTGCATAATATTCTATTTCTTAAAACTAACTTGAAAAAAGCCTGAATTATTCGGTTCAATTGAAACTTTCATCTATATTTACAATAGTTACATGAATTAACTTGAGTTTTCTTCACCAACAACAATTTTCTAAATGGATCTCTATAGTTTTTCGAAATTCTCATAAAAACAGATTCACGGTAAGAAATTGTGCTACTTCGACGTCCACCAGCGGTCACCCATCCAACTACTAACCCTGCTCAATGCTGCTTAACTTTGATGATCTCCGTGCGTCTTGAAGTTTCTGTCTGCTATACTGCTATCTTGGACAACAATGATTCTATGATCTACTGAATTTATCATATGATTTTATCTTAAATATACTATAAAAGTTGATTTTATAATATATTTAGATAGTCATAGTTCATAATTTATTTATTTTAATAAATTATTCATAAAATAAATTATGATTTTACTATTAGGTTGTAGTAGAGCAGACCTAAACATTTCATAGGAAATGTGAAAATTTGTATTTCAGAATTATTTGAACGTGATTATAAATACCATTTTGCACTTTTTGTGATTATCAAAAAAAAATTTGTTT
>JZSA01002845.1:0-25518 GCA_000956155.1 Cotesia vestalis | reverse complement strand
TAATATTATTATTATTATTATTATTATTATTATTATTATTATTATTATTATTATTATTATTATTATTATTACTAACACATACTATATATTTAGAGTTACATAAAGGCATTGCAATAATAAAATGATTCCACTTGATTAGTTTGCGTTAATAGAATTTATTATATAGAATTTATTATATTATATATAGTTTTAAATGAGAAACTATAATACTTTTTGATTGTGAAAAATATAATAATCAATATTGTTTAATAAATTATAATTTAGTTTCAACTTAACTATAAACATATTTTCTGCACGTTAAATATTTTCACCGTAATTCCAAAATTTGAATTCTTTATTAATTATTTGAGTTTTTTTTTTTTTTTTAGATGAAAACTTTAATTTCGAAATTACGGAAAAATTATTTGTTATCAAGAAAAATTATGATGAGATACTTTTTTTTAGCAATTTCTTTTCCAGATCTTTTTTTATACAGTTAATAATTTCACCGTAATTTCGAAATTAAGAATTTCGTAATCATAAAAAATTTTAATTATTTATTACGATTATTATTATGAAGTCATGGAAAAAGGATAACTTTATTTGAGCTATTTTTATCTGTACAATCAAAAAATGACTTAATTTTGACACCTTATAATGTCACTGAATCTAACATTGCGAGCAACGTTGCAGATAGCCTAACTGGTAAAGTTTCGGGCGCGCTACCAGATGAACCGGGTTCGGGTCCCGGTCTAGACTGTCCGAAGTATTTTTTTTATTTTATTGTCCGTGACAGTAGCGTAAAATCACTGTATTTCGACAGTATATTGAGCGTACGGTGTCGGTCATAACATCGTAGATTCACTTGCGTTTGCACCGTATATATTTTGTTAATTCACAGTGAATATCGTTCACAACTGTATCCGATGCAGACTGACAACTCGCTCGGTAACAACGGACTTTATACGGTGAAACGACCGTGAAACAACCGTTAATCGACTGTGCTTTCACCGTGTTGCCGAAACCGCCAGGGTATATATACATATGTATATTAGGGTGTTTCAAAAAAAGACGAATTTTTTTTTTTCTTCTGGTGTCTAAAAAGTGATAGTATACCTAAAAACAAAAATTTTGGCGCCCATGTGAGCTCTTAATATCAATAGTAAGATTCGCCTGTATCCATTTCTTTATTTTCCATTTAAATAACACGGGAAAAATTTTTTTTAATTTTTTGATTTTTATTACTTTGGAACGGTTCATTATAACAACAATCTGAAAAATGATATTTGTAGGAAATTTTACGCTCTACAAAAAATGTTTGAAGACCAAAGTTCCTCAGATTAACGGCTTCAAAGATATCCGCGGTCAAAGATAACATTAATAAAAAATTTCAAATATTTTCCAATAAAAATACAAAAAAATATCATATGCCATATTTTTATTATTTTTTATGTAAAATTACTTTAATTCCGTTAACCTGAGACTGTAAACTTTTTTTTTTTACTAATTAATTCAATACTTAACTCACGAAATGCACTAATATATAAATATACACGTTAAAAATGTCACATAAATGATTTTTTGGTCTTTCTTATAACAAATTTATTTAATAATTTATAAAATTTATAAATTTTTGTAAGAGGAAAATGTAAAGTTCCTTATTACACAAACTCACCAAACACTCATCATTGCATATTATTCAAAATAATATGAAAATTCTGTAAATAAATAAATCAATTAAATCTACTATAAAACTTGATCAAATGTTTTTTATATGAATAATATCAACAGAGCTTTATTTAGCTCTGTCGGTACAGAGTATTATACTCATTTAATTTGAGTGTTGTAGCTACTAAGCTCTGTGTTGGTAAGCCTGGTTGTTCGGTACTAACTTCATTTAGTTGCTTTGCTCTCAACGCTTTACTATATCTTCTTGTCATTGTCTTTGTTCATTGATACTGACTGTTTTTTCAATCCGTTATATTATTAATTTAATTAGTTGAAATATATTAGTTATAAATTTTGTGACCATAATGGCGAAAACAGTGTACTTGATTGGTGATGTGTTAAGTGAATTAGTTGGAAAAAAATTACCCTCTCTGAAAGAGGTTATGTCACTTTTATTTTATTATCTTGATACGAAAAATATTTCAGTTAAAGAAAGTATATCAATCACTATCGACAAAGTTTTTGAAATTTGGTGTGCGGCACAAATCCCGACAAGAGAGAAAAGATCTGCTTTTTTGCAACTAACCTCAAATCACAATCGATGAAAGAATTTACACAAAAACCGTAAAATGAAAAAGTCAAAGTCTCAAAAAAAAAAGGAATCCGTTTTTCAGGATGAATTAAATAAACTATTTGATGTAGCTCATTCGGATGTTTTGAATATACTGAACAAAGAAAAAAGATTATTTTATTTGGGACAAAAATCTTCCAGTCGACGTGGTTTTATTTCATATAATTCTCAACCAATTTTAGAAGATGTCGAAGACATGGATGTTGATATCAGCAATTATGATAATAATAACAATAATAGTGATAATAATAATGAATAGAACATTGATAGCAATGATAACAACTATAATAATAATGGTAATGATAGTAATAATAATGTCGGAGAGTTTGATAATGACAATGTTAACTATTATTGTGCAGTTGAGACTGATGATGTTGCTAATCATGAAATATCAAGTCATACATCTAAATTATCTCAGAAATCTTTGGAAAGTAATACTTCTCGTATAATCTCTGATTATGAAGATGAAATGCCAAAACAACAAGTTCCAAAAATGGATATAATGACACCAGAACTTGCTGCGGCTTTGGATAGAGCTAACGTGACTAGTAGGATGGCGACTTACATTATTGCTGCTTTATTATCTAGCTTGAACATTGATTGTGCAAGCGTAAACTTTAGTCATGTGACCATTCACCGAGCAAGGGAAAAATTCCGGAAAGAAGCGGCGTTAAATCTGAAGACTAATCTGGAAACTGACAATTATGTACTACATTTTGATGGAAAACTGTTATCAGATATTACAGGTACAGAACAAGTTGACCGGCTTCCGATTATTTTATCATCATCAGGTAAATTTCAACTGTTAGGAGTTCCTAAACTAGAATCTGGGACTGGACAAAACCAAGCTTCAGCTATTATTAAAACAGTAAAACAATGGGATATTAATACTGACAACATCAAAGCATTGTGTTCTGATACTACGACGTCAAATACGGGTAAATAATTTATTAATAAAAAAAATATAACATGGTTGATTACCGTAATGTTTAAATGCTAAATCAAATCAGATTTTTAGTATTAACCATTAATTTTTAAGCTATGAGTTATTTTTTTTTTCAAATTAAGAAGATTTCTCCGTACTACTTTAAAAAATCGATACTTGACTAGCAATTTTTATTTTATTTTTTCAGGAATCAGAAATGTTGCCTGTGTATTAGTAAAAAAGGCTCTTAGTAGAAAACTGTTGTACTTGCCTTGCCGACACCATATTTTTGAAATTTTTCTTCGAAGTGCATTTGAAGTATACTGGCCTGCTTCGTCTGGCCCAAACGTTCCAATTTATCAGAGATTTAAAAAGAAGTGGGATGAAATTGACTTTTTATGAATTTTAAATAAAAACTAGCGGACCCGACAGACGTTGTCCTGTCTACACGTCTTTAATTTGACACTGCGATGGTAGCGCCGTCTGTCGGATCCAATGTAAAACATTCCAAAATCAACAACTACTAATAAATTAAAAATTAATCAAAAAAACATTGTCCAGCGGACAAAATTGTGAATTTAAACCATTCCCAGATCCCCTTGAACACACACAAAAAATTTCATCAAAATTGGTCCAGTCGTTTAGGAGGAGTTCAGTCACATACACACGCACACAAGAAATATATATATTAAGATATCCGAAGAAAATTATTATTTGTTTGATTAGTTATGATGAATTTTCATAAAACGTAACAAAATTAGAATGCTTAAACAAAACATTAAATGTAAATTATTTACAATTATTAAATTATTTATTATTTATATTATTACTAGCGGACCCGACAGACGTTGTCCTGTCTACACGTCTTTAATTTGACACTGCGATGGTAGCGCCGTCTGTCGGATCCAATGTAAAACATTCCAAAATCAACAACTACTAATAAATTAAAAATTAATCAAAAAAACATTGTCCAGCGGACAAAATTGTGAATCTAAACCATTCCCAGATCCCCTTGAACACACACAAAAAATTTCATCAAAATCGGTCCAGTCGTTTAGGAGGAGTTCAGTCACATACACACGCACACAAGAAATATATATATTATTATATATATATATATATATATATATATATATATATATATATATATATATATATATATATATATATATATATATATGCATATAATGATGATATCTATATGTGGATTTATAAAATTATCTTTGTATACGTAACAGCGCAAAAATGATTCTAAGAAATTTTTAAGGTGTTCCGTTGCTTTAGAATTTATAATTACTTTAAAATTTAAAAAAAATCATAGAGGTAGAATCAGAATTAAAAGCTCAAATTTTGATGGAATTATTTGTTTAGTATATGGAACTATATATTGCTGGAGGGTCTGGCTAACAGTTTTTAAACTTGACGAAACTATTAATTTTATGAAAATCAATTTTTTTATAAGTTAACAAAGCTCCTATTATTTCATCTGCAAAATACTATAGATTAAAAGATTATTAATCATTGGAAAAACAGACTCTTGGCTTAAAAAAAGAGAATGACTTATAGTAATCACAATATATTGAATTCTGTAAAATTTATAACAGATAGATAAACATCTGTACTTACATAAAATTACAGAAATCTCTTTCAAGACCATGAATTCTATACAATTATACAAAGTTGTATACAATTATATATAATTGTATCTGATTATGTAAAGTTATCTATAATTGTAAAAGAGAATTCCGTCGAATTCTATATAAATGTATCTCATTATATATAATTTTATACAATTTTATAAAATTTTATGAAGTTGTGAAGGCTAATCATATAAAATTTTATATAATTTTATACAATTGTGTCTACCCTGATTATAAATAATGATTGAAAAGGATTGAAAAGCGGTCACTCTATGCAAACTGTATATCTATATATACAAACAAAAGAATTGAAATTATTAAAAAGAATTCAAATTTCATTATTTTCAATTCTTTTCAATCAATATTTTTAAACAGGGTAATTAGATACAATTGTATACAAGTGAATCTAATTATATATAATTGTTTTAAGTTGTGAAGGCGAATCACATAAAATTTTATATAATTTTATGTAATTGTGTCTAATCAGATATAATTCTATACAATTGTATCTAATTATATATAATTTTATACAATTCTCCTTCATGATTTTGAATTATTTTATATATTTGGATATAATTATGTAAAATTGTATATAAATTATATCCAATTATATAAAGACGATATACAATTATATACAATCGTATTTAATTATATAAAAACTTTTTACTCGGGAAATATTGTCGTTTTGTTATAAGTAAAATATGTTTTCTAATATCATTATACTACTGCACTGAGAAAAAATACTTTAAAATGAATATTCTTTTAGAGTTATATTTTTACGGATAAATATGAAAATACATTTAAAACTAAATAAAAAAAAAAAAAAAACAAATTAATAGTTTAACTTGAATTGATTAAAAATTATTTCAATCGATTCGACCTATTCTTCAGACAAAAAAAAAATTTATTAGATAATAAAGTGCATTCCCGAAAATTTTTAATACTATATTTTCTCATCTAAAAAAATTATATATTTATAGTAAAAAACTTTTTCAGTCGAAAAATATTTGTTTCAAAATAATTTTCTTTTCTCAATAAACGGCAAATATTTCACAATTGTTGTTCTAATGTTAAATGTAATTATTAAAATATGTATACTTAGTATAAATTTTTTCAGAATTTTGTTACAAAAAAAAAATATAATTTTTACTGGTTTTTGATGATCTACTGATCTGTGAAATGCGTGGAAGTACACTGACTGCAGCTGGTGATTTTTTTGGAATTTTAATCAGCGCACCTAAATTTATGGAAATCGTTAATAAACTCTATAATATTCCTGTGTAGCTTACATTAAGAATCAATTAAGGATGATTTTAGATGATGAAACCTTTCCAACTATACTACTCACAAAAATTAAGGGAATGAAAAAAAAAAATGAAAATTTTTCTTAGATCTTTGACAAAGCAAATCTTTGATATTAACATTTTAAGTTCTATAAAAACTTGCAACAATATTTTCATTTCATTGTACTATCTGAATTTTTTTGTATGAATTAAAAATAAAAAATCGTGTATATTTTTTAATAGCTTATCAAATAAAATTAACTTACTATCTTTAAGCGTTTCAATTGAAACTACATGCGGGATACCTCGAACTTTACCGTTGTCATTATCGTCCTTTTTATCTTCGTTATCTAAAGAAAATGAAAGTTTAAATAATTTAGATATTTCTAACACTGATAGAAAATTTAATTTGATTGAAAAGAAACATTTTGGAGTTAAATTAATGTTACATTGGATGAAAAAAAATTTTTATAATCCCATAATAAAATTGAGATGAAATGTATGTGGTATCAAACTATTCGTAACGTGATTGGTCAAATATATCATAAGCATGAAAATATATGCAAATTCTATAGTCAGGCGCGCGCTTGCGCGCGCAAATTCAAATTCTAGTGTAAGAAATTTCTTTTAAAATTGAAGAAACAATTAACTTTGTCCTCAATTCTGAAGAAAGGGAGACAATTCTGGATAAAGTTTTCTCTGAGTACCTTTTTTTTTAAGTCAAAAATAATAAATTAGTTATCATGATGACTACACATGATGCGTCAATGAATATGTTCTTTCTGGTATACTATATATGTTAATTAAGATCATCACATAGACATAATATTAATACAATTTCGAGAATCTTACAAAATTTTTTAACGATGAATTTTCAATAGCTATTACGAAAGCTTAAATGTTTTACGCTGTAAATTTTGCAATACTTATAGAAAATGAGCTATGAGCATAGAAAATGATTCATCTTATTACCAAAATGGCGTTTATGATTTTTTTCTACCGATCTTAAGGAGGTCCTTTCGCCGCCAATGTAAAATAAAAAATATTATATTATGAGTAAATTTAATTTTTTCTAATAGTTAAGGTCCTTATTTAATAATAGTGAGGTTTAAATTATACTTTACCGGACAAATTTTTGAAAGAATAAAATTTTTAAATGTTAGTATTTGCTCAGAGTCTTATGAGAAACTCAGACGTTTGCAATATTTCTCTAATTGTACAATAAGTAATGGATTAGATGAGCTCGGAGAGCTCAAAAAAATACACGAATTGTATTTTTGAGCTTGAAGAGCTCTAAAACTTCAAAGTGCAATTTCAAGCGTTTAGGTATAGAATTGGCGGGAAGTTGCAGGAATGGCCTTTAGGGTCAACCGTTTTCCTAATTTTTTTTAATTTTCAAAATTTCAACGATTTATGACTCCTATACTATTTATTTTTTAATTTTAGGAATTTTTGTGGGTTTTTTTATTTCAATTTATTGAAAATTGACTTCTACAGTTGTTGTGACTCAACTGGAGCGAAAGGACTTCCTTAATAAAAATCTTAAACAAAAAATTTTTTTGTAAATATTTTACACTTTTTCTCATTGATTCCTCAATGGAATGGATAGAAAAAAAAATAAAATTAACAAACAATAATGTAAAATTTTAACTTAAAAATTTTCCATATAAAGTTTTTCGACGTAATGACGGAAAGTATTTAGTTAGATGCCCTTATTCTTTAAGTAACCTTTAACGACTTTCAATGAAATCTATGATTCAATGAAGAAAAAGTAATTATTAACAACTTTTACATTTTCTGCAATAGAATATTATACAAAATCAGCATTTAATTGTAAATGAAGCCTCTTAATTTTTTGTCGATACTTTTCTCTTTTAATCTTTCTAAAATAATAAATTTTTTAAATACTCCTACGAAGAAATGTACACTTCTCACAAACATTAAGGGAGCAAAAAAAAATCTAAATTTTTGGGGGATTTTTAACAGGCTGTAACTTGTAGAAACATGGTCACACAGAAAATTAAAAAAAAAATAAAAAAAGCAAATTGTAGCTCTAAGGGCCAGTTTTTCAACCCCGGGTTTAAGAATTTTATCATTGTGAATATATCTATTATATATAGATATATTCACAATGATAAAATACTTAAACCCGGGGTCGAAAAACTGGCCCTAAGTGTCTACACTTATAAAAAAATTGACTTGAATCAAGAGCCAAACTCTTGAACCAAGAATACCATTTTGAAAAAAATGATTTTCTTGAGTTAAGAGGATAAACTCTTGAGCTAAGAAATTATTCTTGGTCTAAGAAAATTTTCTTGAGTCAAGAATTTATTCGCTTGACTTAAGAAAATCATTTTCTTCAAAATGGAATAGTTGGTTCAAGAGTTCGGCTCTTGAGTCAAGTCAATTTTTTTATCAGTGTAGTTTTTAGATCTGAGTTAAAAAATTTTTTTTTTAATTTTTTTCGAAATTTGTATTTTTTTCTTGATCTCTTAATTTTTGTGAGAAGTGTATATGCCGCTGTGCATTATAAGATGTCCTGAAATATCTGTCGAAACAATTACCACATAAACTTAGAAGACCCATACAAAGAACCTGGTTCGTCTGCGTGAAAGTCTCGATCATTACCGGCTGCGCTGCATGCTGGAATATAACTGAAAAATTCAACTTAGCTATTTGAATGATTGAAATATATTATATTACTACATATACAGATTATGAAATTTATTAGTACTCAATTTTGTCGATTTTTGTATAAAGTTTTTAAATGTCTGAAGACGATTATTTTTTTTAATTCTAAATTTAATTTGCACCAAACCTATTTAGGCTAATCCCTTATTAGAAAAAGAGATTCAAAAAGATTACCTTAATGTAAAGCGTATATCTATGTAGTAGTAAAAATCAAATCTTTTTCAATTTTTTCAAATAATTTTAATCTTTTTAAATCTCTTTGTCTAATAAGGGATAGTTGATCCTTCCAATAATTATATGTTTGTCTCAAAAATTATGCCATCCTTTTTCTCAAGTCAAACTTCGAAATCATATTTAAAATTTTTATTGTCTTGTTTTATTTACTCATTATTTTCGTTTAGATCTACGATAATCTTGTATAAAAGTTTATATTTTTTTTTTTATTTATTTATATAAGTTTATATGTAACTTTTATTTGGATCGATAATAAACTTAAATAAACATTATCTTTTTTTATTTTTTAAATATTATACTTCGCGTAATGCATCTCCGAAAACCCAAATTTGTGTTATTATAAAATAACAATAATTGACCAAGAACAGCCAGACTTTGGGCGATAAATGGATATTAATTGCAGAACATTAATGTCCGCAATAGACGGCGACCAGCGTTTAACCAAATACGGCCCGTTGACAAATCCTTATAACTGGCCAATCGTTGGCTGCCGGATATCGGCCGATGGTTGGGATTGTTTCCATTAACGGCAACTTTGTATGGGGATTTATGTTGCGCGAAAAATTATAGATAAGAAATATCTCAGCACATACAAATTTTTTTATGTGAAGGGATCATTATACTCTACCATTATCATCGTCTACATCAGAATCATCGCTGGGAACTTCAAATTTTGGTGCTCTTTTCTTGATTAGCCCACTAATACAATTGAGAAAAAAGTTTATTGATTTTGTTCCTTCGTCAATCTCATCCCATGAACGCCGAATTTCCTTCATTTTGATAAGTGTATTGCTGGCCGAAGTGTCTACTTTTTTTCCTTCTTCGATAGACTTCAATTTTCTCTCTCCGGATTCAAGATTTTGCTTAGTATAATCTTATGAATCAAAAGAAGAAATTTAAGAAATTGGATTAGTAGATGAATAGCATATAGGTGATTCTCTATAAGGATGTTTTTTGCTGTCCCAGGCATTTTTTTATTAGAAAAATTGTTATTTTGTTGCTAAAAAAAATTTATTATGAAAGTAACAAAACATTTCTATTTGGAGCATTGAAAACTAAAATGGAATAAATTTTGGTTTTATTGTTATAAATTCGTAAACCACCAAAATCTCAGTCCCCTGGGCTGTCCCAGTCCCAAAATTAAAACTCTAAGATTAAATTTTGAGTTATTCGTCAATAATATATAATTTGGTCCATAATCTTTATTAACTTAATTAGTTAACTAACAATCTTCTTCAATAAAAAGTACTGAAAGTTAATTTGTTTCATTAAATTTATTAAACCAAAGTATGTCCCAGGCATTTGAGATCAGTCCCCTGCCAGAAGTTCAAAGCCAAAAAAAAAAAGTTTAACGTGTTATTTTACCTTTTGTAAGGTTTATAAGGATCTAACTAGCCTTAAATTAATAACCATAGAGCTGTTAGCGATTTATCGCAATTTTATTTAGTGTCAAAGCACCGTTTGTGCTGGAAATATGTGTCTGGACCACTTCAAAACTCAGTCCCCTGGCAGCTATTTTTGTTTATAATTTATTTATAAAATTGGATCCATAAATCTTAATATTATTCTAATTAATGTAAACATTCATTGAGAACTTAAAAAGTTGAATGCATTGAAATAGTTTGCTTCATTTTTCTCAATTTGATAAACAAAATCAGTCCCCTGTCATCAGTCTCCTGTCATGTTACGCATGCAAAAGATTCACAAATATCGAAAAAGAAAAAATTAATTCGGCTGTTTATTTATTATCATTAAGCTGATAGTTTTGTAGCGATTGTTAATTTTTTTTCTAATAAAATCAAAAATAATTTGGTCGGACAATTTGGTACAGATTTAAGACGTCCTTACAGAGAATAACCCATATACAAATATCATACGTAGACAGACATAAAGCATAGACATACATAGTAGGTTTTTTTAGACTACTTTTTTTTTGCTTCAAATTGAAAATCTTTTCGAGAGCTTTACAAGATTTTCCATCAAAAATTCATAGGAAATTTTATTTTTTTCAAATATCTATACAGAAAGAAAATGTTCTTGGCTCAAGAAAATTTTCGGATGCCTGAAGGAAGACCGAAGCTGTGTTGGCCGAAATAACAATTTTTCTTGAAATTCTATTCTTGGTGGAAGTCATTTTTTTTTTTAATTGAAATTATCGTAAATACTTGAAATAATTAATTTTTATATTTCATCAAGATTTTTAAATACTTTAGGGAAGCAGCGCCAACTACTTCAGCTGACAAAAAATTTTCTCACCTTAAGAAAAATTTTCTCTTGAATATTTGATACACATTTTATATTATTTAAGCGTGTAATTATATATATTGAATTTAAAAAAATCATTCAATATTATTTTATCTTTCCATTAGATCTATTGATCAATAAAAATTGACTTCTATCGAGATTTTTAATTTTTTGGAGCAAGAGAGAAATTTTCTCAAGACAAAAAAATTTACTTCTATCAAGAACTAAATTTTTTTGAGCAAGAGACTGAATTTTCTCAAAACAACAAGATTTTCTGGTCTCAAATAAATTTTCTTGGATCAAGACACGTATTTTTTAAAGCAAAAGAATTAATTTTGTTGGAATAAGTGAAATTTCCTGTGTCAAAAAAAAATTTTTTTTCGCTCAAGAAAATAATTTGGAAAAAAAATATTTTCTTGGCTTAAGTGAACCTTTTTTTCTGTGTATGACAAAATAAAACAAAGTATGATTAAGAGTAATATGATAGTGTAAAATATTCCTGAGAGACAGATATTTAAAAAATAAATCAGTTTACGTGTATTACAAATGGGAATTCATCCTACACTTACAGAACGTACTGATAATTGATACTATGGCCAGAAACTTCCAATGAATATTTTTTTTAACAACAAATTTTTAGTCGGGGGTCAACAGTAAACAAAAAGAAAATAAAATTAGTACCACTAAAATTATAAGGAATACATAAGTTATATTGAAGTATGAAGACATTTTTTTTGACTCAAAAAAATACATCTTTGGTCGAGAAATTTTGATATCAATCGAAAAATTTTCAGTTTTTTTTTTTGGTTTGAAATAATTTACACTTGAGTCGATTTTTTTTTCTTATGTGTGGATAACCTACTACTTTATGCCTAAGCTACTATGTGCGTAAACATATGTGATACATTAATAGATAAGTACTAACTAATTAGGTCTTTAGGGTTAGGCCTTTTTTTTAAATTACGGGTTAAATTGGAGTTGTAAGATTCAGAGAAGTTATCCGTGGTAAAATTTAATCCATATACACTGATATCCTTAGGGCCTCGTTGATTTAACCAATAATCATCATAATAATCTAATAAGGGTTTGAAAATTTTTTCATGTTCTTATATATACCAAATATCATATAAATACATCATAATCTACAGATTGTCGCATAAACAAAAATGTATCAAAATCTTTGATGTTTGTACCTATGCATTAAGAAATTGTTGATAAATTATATAAAAATTGTCGACATCACAAGTAAATAACTGAGAAACCATATATTAGGTATTATCAGAAAATTTTTTTAAAGTTATGTTATGAAAATAACTATTTTATATCTCATTTTCTTCCAAAATTGCGTCTAAAACACTATGATTAGGAGGAGTAAAACAAAAAAGCAGGAAAAGTGAACAGTAGTAATGATAGGTTTAGCTAAAAAATGAAAATAAAAAAAAATTAAATAGTAATCACAAATAAAATACGATGAAATATAATAACTAGTGATAAATTTGAGTCCGAAGCATTTTAATTCATTTAAATTTTGTTTCTTTCGTTAAAATTATACAGAAAAATAATTTACATGAAAGTCGCAAGAGTTAATTGAAATAAAATTCATTTATATTAATGAAATAAAAAATTGTAGAGACATTTTAGATAAGTTAAAGATACCTATTCATATATCAATTATGACTAGATAGAAATAAATGCGAACTGGTTTATAGAAAGAAAGTTATAAAACAATTTCGAGAAATTTCAAACCCTTAATTTATCACTAGGCTGATTTTGAGCCTGAAAAGTACTTAAATATTATAAAATATGAGATCGTTAGTTACTTGAACATGATGGAAGTGACAGCCTCGAATGTCAGCTAACGGCATCACCTTTTTAAAAGAATTTCTCGTCGCAATTTCAAAGTCAGTCATGATAACTTTATTGAACGTTTCGAAATCTTTAAAAATCACCTTAAACACGCTATCATATGCAGCTTCAGATTTGTGATTCATTAGAATCCATGCAACTGGAAACGCCTGAATATAAAAAAAATTATTTAATACACACAAAAAACAAATTTCTTACGTCAAAAAAATTTTAAGGAAAACAAAAGTTATTTTGGAGTAAGAAATATTCTTGGCTCAAGAAAATTTGACTTCATTCTAGAAATTTTCAATCTTCTTTAATATTTTCTTGATACAAAAAAATTTAAACACAGAAAGTAAAAATTCTACACTGGAGAACATAATTTTTATATTTGATCAAGATTTTTAGATACTTTAGGGAAGCAGCGCCAACTACTTCAGCTGAGAAAAAATTTTCTCACCTTGAAAAAAATTTTCTCTTGAATATTTGATACACATTTTATATTATTTAAGCGTGCAATTATACATATAGAATTTAAAAAAATCATTCGATATTATTTAATCTTTCCATTTGATATATTGATCAATAAAAATTGACTTCTATCGAGATATTTAATTTTTTGGAGCAAAACAGAAATTTTTTGAAGACAAGAAAATTTACTTTTATCAAGACTTAAATTTTTTGGAGCAAGAGGCTGAATTTTCTCAAAACAACAAGATTTTCTGGACTCAAATAAATTTTCTTGGATCAAGATACGTATTTCTTAAAGCAAGAGAATTAATTTTGTTGGAACAAACAAAAATAAACAAAAAAAATCATAATATTTACCGAGCTCTCGTAGATTGCATTGATTACATAAAGCTGGTGATTCTTAGTATCAATCTTAGGTGCAATCGCTGGGAATCTTGAGAATGTACCATCTCCACACAACATGTCACACTCTTTAAATTTGGCAATATATTCTGGGTTCCATAAGATCACTGATTCGATATCTTTATTAACCTTGTACTCTACTTTCAAACGCCCCCCTGTGTATTCTAAATTATCTAAATGTTTGTCGCTAGTCAAAATCTCATAAAATTCCTTCAGGCCACCATTAATAACGGGAAACGGTTTTCCATTCCTCGTCCAACGCTTCATTGAGCTTTTTATACTGGTATACGGGATTTGAATTGCAGCTTCTGGGTGGCTTCATGATCAAAGCAAACGTATTAATTACATTAAAATACAGAAATCGACGTTTTAATTAGCAAATTATCAACTCCATTTTAGAGAATTTTTTATTTGTACGAAAAAAACAATTAGTTCAAAATTTATTATCACGTGGGGTGCTTTTTAAGATATTATCAAAATGATAATCATTCTACTCATATCTGTCAATAAAATATTTATAACTATTGACACCATGCACCCCACGCTTTTTTTTAAATAAAATAATTTTTATTTTATTCACACTATTATTAATTTATATTTCTTAAAATTTTTAACACTATTCTTAATTTAAATTTATTAAAACTTATTTTCTATTTTTTAAGTTCGGTTTTCTATAAAAGCGTGTTTTTTAGTTTTTTTAAACTATTATTTATATATTTGAAAATTACAGAAATAAAACAAAAAATTTTAAACTGTCTGATTTAGAATAAAATGAGCTACACAGAAAAAAAGAATTTCTTGAACCAAAAAAATTTTAAGGAAGACTGAAATTATTTCGAAACAAGCAGAAATTTTCTTTACCCACGAAAATTTAACTTAGTTCAAGAAATTTTAACTTTATTCACCAAATTTTCAGTCTTCCTTAAGATTTCTTTAATTAAAGAAAATTTACCCTTGAGTCAAGATTTTTTCTTTCTGTTTTTAAACTATTATAATCGTCTAGATGACCATGGACATGGAGAAACTCTATGAAGATTAAAAGTTTGATTGAAGAAAGAAAAAAAATCTTGAGTCAAAGATAAAATTTCTTAAACCAAGAAAATCTTAAGGAGAACTGAAAATTTCGTGAATGAAGTTAAATTTTCTTGCACCGAGAAAAAGACTTTTTGCTCCAAAATAACTTTGGTCTTCCTTATAATTATCTTGGTTCAAGAAATTATTAGTAGATTTCATAGAAATCTAACTATTTGATTGGTTCTCATGACAGAACATTCAAGAAATTTTAATACATTTCAACTCAGTTCATCAAACTGATTCAGAAAATACATATAGGTCGAAAGTTTATTTATAGTATCGAAGATGAGCTTAATTGGTTAATTAATTTAGAAGTGCTAGGATTTCGAAATTTTCAATAACTTAAAAATTCATATATCTTCAATAAGCTTCAATTTGAGTACCATATCATATGTATAGTTTCAAAATTATAACCTATTCTGCTATACCAATCATGAAATTTGCTGTTGCACTGTTTTTTTTTTCTCTATACAATCCTAGTAATTTTTTTTTTTTTTTTTCAATTATGAAATCTACTTTCATTTCAGCTGCCAAAGGTCCTTTTTTTCTGTGCAGAAATACCCGTTTGTAAAATTAATAAAAATTTTTCATATTAAATAAATTCTAACCTTTTACTAACTTCTTCGTACACATCTTTTTTGTTACATTTTGGGTAGCACTTTTCTCTTAATTCCCGTTTAAACTTATGAGTTAACCCCAGCATAGGATTAACTTCACAGGTGTGTTTTTGACTCTCAATGAAGAACCCATCTTTCCATATTAACGTTCCAGTACATTTACTCGTTCCCTCAAATTTTTTATAATAACAATTGTAGTATCTGGCAAAAAATAAATTTAAAAAAATATAAAATTTGAATTGTAAAACATTCAAGTACATTTAAAATTAAAATTTTTTCTATTAGAGGCTATAAAAGAAAAAAAACATCAATAGGAACTACCGATTGACAATTGGTAAAATCAACTAATTATTTTTTGTAAAGTTTTGGAAAATCAAAAAATTCAAAAAAATCAAAATTTTACATTAAAGAAATTTGAAATTGTGACTACAACTCAAAAAGATTACATTATCTGATTTGGAACAGTCTAATTACGAATTTAATTATTTTGAAACAAGTAACAATTGCATGACTCATGATGCGAAGCATCAGAGAGTGCTTTACAATCGAAAAATTTTTTTCGTCTCATTTTGGCTACTATTTTTAGTATTATAGCCTCATTAGTTCACAGAATCAAGATATTTTGCATATTATTGTCGAGATAATTTAATGGACATTAATTCCATCCTTTCTAACAATTGATTTAGTGCAATAGAAACGGAAAAAAACATCAAAAAAGGTCAAAAAATTTTCTTGTCCGTCATGTTTTGAACGACTTATTTTTTTTTTTTAATATTTTATAATGAAATGAGCATTATGAGTCGTGCACTTTTGTATTTTCCAAACTTTTTTTTGTATGCACTGATAAAAAATTAACTTGGCTCAAGAGCAAGAATCTTGAACCAAGAACATCATTTTGAAGAAAATGAATTTCTTGAACCGAGAAGATTATTTCAAATCATTTCAAATTAGATTTCTTAATCAGGGAAGTTAAATTTTTTATCAGTGTATAAGAGTTCATTCTCAGAATAAATTTGATTTATCAAATAAATTAAATCCTCTTAGAGAATTTCACTGTCGATAGAAGTGAATCAATAGACAATCGTGGGTAATTTTTCCAAAAAGATCCGTTAAGGGGAAATACCACTGTGACAATCGAAAAAAAGAAGTGATTTTCGGGAATTTTTTTGCCAGGGAAAATAAAGAAATTTGGGAATCGGGTTTTTTTAACTTACTGCTAAGAAAATCAAAGATTTTCAAAAATCGGGAAATTATTGTTTTCACCCAGTTTTGCAAAAATCGAGTTTTCATCAGATCTCGTCGTTTGAAGGTCACAGGAAGCTTCCCTGACTACCATCACGAAGTTGTCACTATGTTTGTATGGACGCGCGCCCGCGCGTGTGTGTGTGTGTGTTTGTATTTGTGTGTGTGTGCGTATGTATGTGAATCGCTTATAACTTTTGAACGATTGAACCGATGGAAATCTACCAAACGGCGTTCTAAAGAGTTCCCTTAAACTTACATTTCCTATGAATTTAAATCGATTCGGACCGATAGATTTTGAGAAATTTTGAGAAATCTTAAAAAAAATCGGAAAAGAATATTTTTTGAACGTGGATTTTTTGGAATAACTTTTAAACGGCTCTACCGATCGATTCCAAAAACTAATCAGCTCTTAACATCAAAAAACCATGTCGATCGCCGCCGGTCCGGTCAAAATCGGTTCATTCGTTCGTAAGTTATCGTTGACGAATTTTTTTTTCGATCGTCAAAGCGGTATTCCCCCTTAACTTCATCGAATAATAATTAGTCGCCCTAAAAATCAGTTTGTTCAAACGAATTTTTTTTGGTGAAGCTTACCTATAATATCGGTTGCTCCTACCGAAAAATAATCCGTTAAGGAGTTCAATGATTGTCGATTAGTAGACGCTACACTGAGAAAACGGTTTGTTTGACTCAAATGCACAGATTTATTTGAAATGAATCAAAAATATTTATTTAATGTTAACAAATTTCTTTTATTTAAATATATATTACTTTGAATCAAATACTACTTCGTTTTGGTTTATTTTATTGAATCGACTCATTTATTTCATTCAAATAAAGATTTGTTAACTATTAAAAAATCTCGCTTCAAGTAAACTACGCTTGGTGTCACTATTTTTGAATGTAAGAGTATTGTTTACATTTGACTTTTTTTGTGACGAACCACTATTTCTTTTATATTTATTTTATTATAATATAAATTTACCTATTGACCTTAAAGAAATTTTATTTTTTCCATTTGTGACGTACTATTTTTTTTTCTTCATAAAAATTTTTTTAACATTTTATGCAGTTATTGGAATGAAAAAAAAAATTTCTTAACCCAGAAAATTTTCAAATGTATTATTGAATATAAAATTTGTATATATTATAATAACAATATTAGTTTGTTTTCGTAAAAAAATATACTACTATTACTTATAATACTAATAAAAATATTATGATTACTATGATACTGAAGTTAGCCGTGAGCTATCAATTTTAAAAATTTTAATAACAAATCAATTAAAATAAAAAAATTTTCATTTATAATTTTTATTCATTTTAACATGTGAAATTTTTTAATTAAAATTTTTTCATAATAATTTTATTGTCATAAAAGTCGAAAAAATTTACAGATGTTGGTTAATTTCTGTCTTTTATTCCTGCAACATGTTGTTTGCGGAAGACCTTAGATGGTGAGTTTTTTTCCTTCGTTATTTGATTAAATTTATTTGTTTTATTGATAAAATGCTTTCCACGTTATTTTTCGACCAGGCTGTATAAGGTTCCTCATAGTACCCTGTAGATGATGTTGCTGTCGCTGCTGGCACTGCTGCTGCTGCTGATTATTTTCATGTGGTGTAGATTTCCACCGCCTCCTCCATAGTTGCAAAACTTTGTGTGACTCATTTTTTATTATTTATTTTTAACGTTATAACTCCGCTTTCTATCTTAATTCGTAAATTTTTCTTATTTACTAATTCTATAACGGGCTAGTAAGAGTTCTCGTTTATAAATTAGTAATTTCTACAATATTACTTAAGACAGTACATTTTTTTAGCGTTACAGTAGTAGTGTATTTGAGTAATATTGTAAGTTTATGTTGTGTGAGTACAGTAATGTCGTAGCATTGAGGATTATCGTGAGTGTGTGTGAGTAAGTTGGTTGTCTCGAGGATGTGGAGCTGCACTGCGGAAAAGTGACCGATGTAATGAGTCTCCCGGTCAGTTACCGACGACTGAACTCAGGTTCAGCCTCTTGGAGCGAGGTGATTACGGCAGAGAAGCGACTGAAATGTCGTCGCCCCGAACTACGGAAGTTTTGAGAGACTTATGCGGTAGCATGCGGTTGACAAGCCTCGATTGCTGGATGCTCGAGGGTAGTCGAGAGTTCTGTTTGAGCTCCCAGGGGATCGGAATCACTGGCAGGTCTGAGACTCTAGTTGTGTGATTGTGGAAGTGAATGTGGGGGTATGCGTGTCTGAGAGAAGCGTAAAAGTTAGTAGAGCGCATGCAGCAGGTGGTATGAACGTAGTAGGGGTACGGTGTGAGGCAGTCTGGCTGGTTTCGAGCCCCGACGGTTGTTAGAATAGTTCCAACACCAACCGTCGGGGGTCACTCCGGTAGCCGAACTGTACCGGCATGGGTTTTCTCTGTGGTTTCCCCATCGCCACTATTCCAACAACCGATCGAAAGGGGTGAGGAATAGGATAAATATAGTACAGAAAGCACAAGTCGGTCCACAGCCGCATGGAGAATAATGAAAGGTATGTACAGGAATTTGAAAGTGAGAGCAGATGTGTTGATAATAAAAAGTGGAAAATATGTTGATAATATGTGATTATAATGAAAAAGGCGTTGAATGTAGTAAAATATGTTGATAATAAAAGTGGAGAATATATTGATAGTAAGAGTTAAAAGATTGTGTTGATAATATAAAAAAGCGGAGAGCATATGTTGATAGTAGAGAGTCTAGAAAAAAGACTATATGTGGAGACGCTGAGACAATCACAACCGATCTTCCGATTTGGCTTAGAACTAACGCATGTTTCTAGGCCCTTTGTTATGGCACTAGCAGGGCAAAGAAAAATAACCGAAAAGGCCTCCATCGGACCATTGTATGAAGAATGGAATCGTATACGTGATTCGCGAAATAAAGGAAATTCTTACCAAAAAGAGAAGGCTTTGAAACTTATCGCAGAGGCTGGAGTGACAGTACCTGAGAGTGGTTGCGGATTATCAGAAATAAAAAAATTTCAAGCATATTTTATACCAATGAAAATAGCGATCATTGTGTATAAATTGAAAAGCACTCCTTCAACTGCATCAGACGACGTAATTTTCGATGGGTCAAACACCGTTATTGCTCAAAATGGAAACATAATTCACACACTACGAATTCTTTATTACCCCGAGGAAAATCACTACGAATATATTCAGACAATATTGAGTTTTCAGGCAGCACGAAATTATTGTGAACCATGCAGGGTAACGTTCAAAAACCCGTATGATCATAAAAATTGTTCTTACATGTGTAATAAATGTTATGCTAAACCTCCATGTGATTCAACACAAGCACATAAATTTTGTAACAATTGCAACCGTGTGTTTTATGGACAAATGTGTTTTACTCGACATCTTACACCCGGTTCGTATCAAGGACAGCAAACGGTTTGTGAAAATGAGCAGTTTTGCACAAATTGTAAAATTTTTACATATCCGAAAAAATCAAAACATGAGTGCGGTAAATCAATGTGTACGACCTGTAATAAATTATGTAAAGATCAGCATCTGTGTTATATTCCGGTAGCCAAACCTTTAGACAATAGTAAAAAGTATACACGATTTGTCTACTATGATTTGGAAACACGTCAGGATGATGAACTTTATGTGGGCACATCAGTCTATAAACATATTCCTACCTTATGCGTGGCTCAATCAGTATGCGATTTATGTTGTGATAATGACAATTTTAATCCTAATTTAAGTGATTGCATTAATTGTGGGTTGAATGAAATTAATTTTCATGGTGTGGATTGTGTTAAGAAATTTGTGAATTACATTTTTGATCTAAGTAAGTTGAAAAACTGTAAGAAAGTGATTTGTATAGCTCACAACGCCAAAGGATTTGATGGTCAATTTATTCTATCGGAAGTTATGACAAGACAATACAAAGATATAGATGTAATAATAAACGGTACAAATATAACATTGTTAGAATTAAATAAGAAAAAAATAAAATTTATTGATAGTTTAAACTATATGCCAATGCCACTAGCTGCCCTTCCTAAAGCTTTTGGTTTTGAGGATCAAATAAAGAAAGGTTATTTTCCTCATTTATTTAATACTAGAGAAAATCAAAATTATATAGGGGCTATACCTGATAAAAAATATTATAGCCCTGACTCAATGAGTAAAAAAGAAAAAAATAAATTTTTACAATGGCATAATGAGCAGTTAATTATAAATAAAGTATTTAATTTTAAAGAAGAAATTATTTTTTACTGTCGCTTAGATGTAAGTATTTTACGTATAGCATGTAACAGATTTCGTAAAATTATTTTAAATTGCGGTAATGTATTGAAACACTAAATTTTTGCTTCTTTGAAAAATTTAATTCTCTAGGCCACTAGACCTCGCGGATAAAGAATAATCGCCTAGATTTCGTTATAATTTTGGTCCACTGCCCTGGGATATTCCGCTCCCGTGTATTATTGATTGTCTTTGTTTTTAATAGATTTATTAATTAATTTATTAGACAAAAGTTCCCACGTGTGCCAGTTAACTTGTTTTAATTACTTACAAATTTTACTGCAAAGATGGTCCTTTGTCATTGATTAGTTTTGTAGATGGTCGTGTGTAATTACACAGAGTGGATATTGATAGTTGATAAATGAAGATTCGTTGGCGAATAAAATTATAACAAAACTTAACTTTATTTCACCAAACTAACACTTTAATTAAATTTATTATATCCGGTAACGAAATACAATAAATTGGTTGTATGAATATTTTACTTATTTTCGAGATTATGATTAGTTAATTATTAATAATAAACGCAATGATATTTATTTAACATAAAATAGTGGTAATAGTAGTATTATAAACTTATTAATTAAACGATAATATTTTATAGGTTTTAGAAGTTTTGGTGAGTAATCACCTATTAGTGGTAATAGTGGTATAATAGTAGATTGACTTGAGTATCTAACGAGGTGGTCTACACCGGGGGATAGATCGAAGTGTCGATCACCGCTCAAATATTGGGGTTTGTGACCGTTTTCCCCTCCTCGTGTCGTCTTGTGACGTCACGGGACTACCTATTATTTTAGCTAGTGTCGGTAACGAAAGTTTCGGGTGGTAGTTCGCCAGGCTGATAAAGGCAGGACATTTTGTAGTGTCTCAATCCTCCCTGCCAAGCCAAGACTACCCCGTCGACTTTTGGGACCGAGCTAGCTCTTTGAAAGAATCGGTGAATCGTCACCAGGTATAGGAGTGATAGGATGATAGGAGTTAGGGGTGAATAATCACCTAGGAAGGATAGTTTAATGAAATGATAGTGTGAGAAGTTTGATTTGGTGAGTAGTCACCTATAGTAGTATGATGATTTGGTGAGTAGTCACCTATAGTAGTATGAGAAAGTAGGGAGTTTGAGGAATTTTGGGTTGGTGAGTAGTCACCTGAGGAGTGGATGTGTTGATGGACTGGTGAGTCATCACCTGTAAAAAGAAAAGTTGTTAATTAAAATTTTAAAATTATTTTTGAAGACTTGGTGAGTGATCACCTGTAAAGAAATTTTAAAATTATAAAAATTAAAATTTCAGCTGTGAAGTTGGTGAGTGATCACCTGTAAATAAATAGTTAATTTAATAGAAAGTTTCCTTGAGCAAATGGTCGAAACTCCGTTCTAGACTTCGATCTATTTGCTGGGCTGAATATGAAAATAAAATTTGAATTATTAATTAATTGTTGTTTGTTTTTGTTTTTGATTAGTCTGCAGCTGTAAATAAAACAAATTAAACTGGCAGATATAATTTTAGATGATATGAATGATTATAGTTTTTGTAATGTGATAGTACGATGGATGTTTAATATAAATTTTATAGTAGTAATAGTTGTATAATAATAATAGTATGATAATACAGTAGTATTTCAATTATTGATATGAATGATGATACAGTGATATAAATAGATAATAATGTGAATGATTAAACAGGGGTTTATTTTTATAGAGAACGCTGGTACGTCTCTGGAATGTCTTCGATGTCCTCTTCGATGTATTTTATCTCAATCCCATTCTTGTATCCAGGCCAACGTCAGTTACTAGCCTGGCATTTTGGATCAAAAAGTTGAACTGGTACTCTGCGTCTTTGACAGCTTTCTTGAACGTGGTCCTCTTTCTTGTTTTCAGGTGGATGAAGACAAATTTCAGCATCTTTCCAAGTTTGATTGGATGCATACTCTCGAGTACGTGAGACATCGTATATTGGTGTTGTTCGTGTCTGATAATGCGGTAACGAATTTAAAATTGTTACCATGACTGGATTAATTGGAAACTCGTCTTGTAAGCCATGTCGAGATAAAATTTTCGACTGAGAGAATTTAATTTCTTTCAAAGTTAGTTTTTGAACTAACTGACGATTTTTAGTTCCAATTTTATAAGTAGTGGTGTCTTGCTTCTCTTTGGAAGTCAATGGAATTGAATCGGCTTCTGATTGAACAGGCTCCTGGTATTTATCTGGAATTTTTCCCAGTTTCTGCATGTTGGGTTCAATTGAGTTAAGTCGTTGTTTGACCGCAACGACATCTCGTTCTATTTCACGTACCGAATCGGCCAGGTTGGTGAGTTGGCAATGCTTCAATGATGAATGGCTTTGAATGAGTCTTTTTATGCCATTCTGGAGTCCTTGGATGTCCTGTGTATTTTTCTGGATTTTAATATGGACTTCCTTCATTGCTTTGCAGATATCTTCAATCCATTCAGGTCGTTCATAAGCGAACCTAAAGTTTGGTTAAGACAATGAAATCAACTTGCTTCTGTCATGCGGCATGGGCTTTTTAAATTTTGCTGCCACGTTGTTGTCTGACGGAGCTGGTACGGCTGTCATTGGCGTTGGAGCTGTAGATGTTATGCCAGGCTGAACCATTGTTGGTCTAGAAATTCTGGCAATGTTGAGCTGGGTGATGGATGTTGAAGCTTCTTCGGTGTTGATCGTTGACGATGTAGGGGTCGGTATTAATGGTTCAGATGGTGATGAAAGTGACTGTGTCTTAGAATTACATGTGATTATAGGATCAGAAAGGAATGTTTCTGAATCAACGCTTGTTATTGTCGATAACTTTGAAGTACTCCCAATTCGATTCTGAAATGATGGTTGTCGTTTGATTTGACTTGATATTTTAAAGTTGTTTGAGTCATGTGTGCCGAGACTATGTATAAGCATGAGGTCATTAAGTTCATTACCGGATTTGATTTTTAATTCGGGTGTTGAATTGGGCATTTCTGACTCAGAGTCTGACTCATAGTCCATATACTCGTAATCTAAGCTGTTTTGGTAAATATCGGGGGTTTCTGAACTATTTTCTAAAGTATTTAGTTCGCAGTTGTTAGAAACTGACCTAACTGGGGCACTAGTTAAGGAAATAGGTGCCGTAAGGGTTTGTATCGCGGATATATTAGGCTTAGTTGGTGAATCAAAGATCACCGGAGTAACTAATTGGTTTTCGGGATCTAGGTTTTTTATAAACGGTCGTAAACCAGCTCTTTTCCGTATTTCGTCTGTGGTTCGTGAACAACAGACCGCAGCAATATGTCCACTGCGTCCACAACGGTCGCAGTCAGTCTGCGAAGATACTTGGCTAAGTTTCTTTGGTAAATTTTCGAACATTTTCTGCATCGCAGCTTGGAAATCAGTTGTTGCGGATACAAGTACATACGAGTGGTCATTTTTTAGAATTTTGCTACCTGAGTTAACTGGGCTTGGATTCGACAATGCGAAAAGAGTGGTCTTTTGTTCGTTTTCCGATTTAATCGTCTTCTTATTAGAATTCTTTAATTTCGATTTGGTAACAGTGTTCAATTTTATTTGAGTTTTCGAATTACAATCAAAATCGGTGTTAGATTTCGCTTCTTCGTTTTTATATGAGCGTTGACAAGAATCTACTACTGGTTGCCAAGAACTAACGCGTTTATATAGTACTGAATAAGTGTCAATATGTTCTTCCGCAAATTTAAATAAAAATTTTGAATTAAATTTTTGAATAATAATTCGAATTTGTCGGTGTTCAGGCATGGGCTCGTCTAATTGAGCAAACGCACATTGCATTCGGTTAATAAACGCGACTCCAAGTTCGTCATCGGCTTGTCGATAAGAATAAATTTCTTGTAAGAAAGTTTCATCCGATTGGTGGGTTTGCCATACTTTAAAGTGAGTTTTGAAGACTAACCAGTTGGTAAATAAATGTTCATTTTGATAATACCAATCTAGAATATTACCAGTTAACGTTGAAGTAACTATAGGCTTAAAGTTGTCTAAAGGTATATCATTACTGACCATTCGTTGTTCTAAAATTTTGATATATTTTTTGGCGTCTAATTTAAAAGATGAATCGTGCGAGGGAAAAAATACATTCCATGATTTTGCAATTCGGCAAATGTCATTAGTCCGTAAAGGTGCAACTGTACTCGGGTACATGTAAGAGTGAGCAGCGTTTGGGACTATGCCTGGGATAGTGTGTGTGTATGGCTGTGTGTATGTGCCTGGTACATAGTATGGCGTCGGTGGTACTGTGTAAGTCTGTGTTACGTG